>JAUNZM010000579.1:410000-487151 GCA_033459285.1 Clamator glandarius
ATCTGAGCTAGGTGGTCCAACTGGTGGACCCTGAGATAGCAGGATCAGTTGTGCAGCATGCTACACCAGGACAACCTACCAGCAGCACTTGTGATTTAGAGGCCAATACCGTGCAAAAGTGGCTGCCTCCCTCTGAGGATTGAGCTTGTGTCCTTCTACCTCATCTGCAGGACAGGTGGGTTTCAAATAGTGAGTACTGTGGATCAGTACATAGTGGAAGGAGAAACCTTCTGATCCATGCAGGACCACTGAGCACGTCTTGGTCTTTGGGATCTAGAATCCCTGGGGGGCATGTTGTCAACATTGCCTAACTTCTGACAGCTACTGTGGAAAAGAGAGGGCTTCTGCTCAGGGATGAGGGTGGTTTTTGTTGTCTGTTGTCTGTAATCAACCCCACACTAGTGCTGCATAAACAAATTACAGTGTTTGACCTCTCCTCCTCCTCCTGAGCCCAAGCCCAAGGTAAGGTGAAGGCTCATGGGAGTGTCTTGTTCACATCAGATAGATTCTTGTGAGTTACTTCCATATATCTAGTGAGTACAGGAATTTCTTATGGTACTTCTTCCGAAAGACAACAAATACAAAATAATGTTGTCTAAAACCTTCCTTAATCTATCTTCTGCTCTGTAACAGCAAGAATCTTTTTTATGAGGAATTATGTGGTTTTAACTGACTGGGTTTTAGCCTTTTGTACAGTTATTTGAGAAGAGTGGCAGAAAGGACTTTAATTTCTTAATTAGCTGTTTGTAGGAATTTTTTTTATTTTAATGGATGAAAAAAAATCCTACTTAAATATCACAGGTGAAAAACATTCACTACTTGTACCAAAAATCTGACTTGATTGCTTTGCCTATGGCAGACTGTGATATGTAACATACTTTATAAAGAACTGAGACTTTCAAGTGGATGGTACAGGAAGAGTCTTAGCTATTCAGCCACACGGTTGCATGCTTGATCTCCTTTCCACTTAAGCAGCAGCAAAGCAATCTTACCTCTGCTGTTAACAGGGGAGCTGGATAATGGACTTTAACTGAAAGAGTCAGAATGTCCACCTTTGTTTGTATAAAATTATCATTAAATTAAATTTATTTTTTATGACTTGTTTATTGCTGATGCTGATTAACCACCAGCACTTGGGAGGGAAGGAGCAGAAAGCCCATTCTTGATTTAATTGGACATTAGCACATGAGCTGAAACAGTTATAGCACTGCAATCCCATACTCAATACTCGAAGGAAGAGTAGACTGAAGGCCTATTTCCCCTTTTTCAGGCACATGCACTATTCTCAGTAACCCAATTTTACGGCTTTCTTCACACTTTATCTATAAAATCCTACTAACATGTCAAAATCAAGTGAATCCTTACATCCTGCCATTTTACAGCTTATAAAGTCAACTTCACCCATTTTACCCAAAGTAGTATTCAGCCAAAAACAAGACAAAGCCAATGAAAAAAAAAAAAAGAAGTGTATGCATGTGTGTGTCTGGCTCTGTATATGAATTATGACTATTCAAGAGGGAAAAAAAAATGGAACCATTGCCAAAAAGCCAAGTGCGTAAAGGGACAGCTGGAGTTTTATGCTGGAGTTTACAATGCATCACTGTTTAATAAAAAAATGAGTCCTTTACAACAGCAGCTCACGCATCGCATGATACACAAACTACCTCTGAATATGAAGCACCTTTTTCAAAGGAAATATAGTTTTCTATTGAATTTACTGTTAAAGGAATAATAGGTGATTTAGCTAGAGATGTGTCACGGTGTGAAAAAGACACGATTCCAATGTTTATAGTGGTCTGGTAGTGGACCTTCTAGCTGCAACAATCCTCTCCTTCCAATCACAGTGCTCATGTCTCAGCACTTAACCTTTTCCTCTTTTCAAGAGTAATGGGCTTTAAAACCCAGGGCAAAGTTTTCAGATTTGGCAAGAGAAAGGAAATAGGAGAGACAAATGAAGAAAAGGTGGGAGGTTAGTTAGACTTTTTTCCAAAGGAAATCTGGCACCTCTCATATCCAAATTGTCTGAAAGCCCTGAATTTTCAGAGAAGGTCTGATACTTAACAAGTTTTTTTCCCCAGTCAGGCTCTCTTGAATGCTTATAATGTAACCTTACTTCATTTATTTTGTATTCCACCTGTTTGCAGTGACAGTAATTACGGGTGTAAAAACTCTACACTTTTTCCCTGTGACTACTTTTCCAAACACAGGGACACCAAGTTATATCCTGGAATAGGAAGAGAAAGAGTGAGAGATTGGCAAGCTAGTGAATAACAAGATTTAAAGCAAAAATGTGTAAGGAAAGGGAAGAATCAGGACAAAAACTATTAGGAGAATGACAGGCACTTCTGGGATCATGGCTGCTGGATGTTCAAAAAAGCATGAGGTTGTGTGAACAGCAGTAAAAAGAAGTATTTGATTGGTCTGGTCATTAACCAAAAGGAAAAATCTCTGCCTTCTCCCATATGCAGAGGGTGAATCACCCCTGCAGGCATGCTAAAAGCTTGTGTTGCTGACTCATCCACACTGCTATCTCCTTGTGCTCCTTCCAGATTGCATCCAGATACACCTCCCCTCTACAGGCACAGATGGATGTTGGCTGAGATCTGCCATTCACCTGAGCTGTCTCCTTAATCTTTACATTTCTGCAGACCTCAAGGATGCTCTGTTTGAGTTCAATGCAAAGCAAAACTGTAGATCCAATGCTAACCTGTGTACTGGTTCTAGAGATAGCAGCATTTATGTTGTCATTGTACTCTCTTTTACAATTGCTGAGTACAATTGCTAAGTACAATTGCTCAGATGCTTTAATTTCTTGTTCTCTCTAAAAACTGGGATTAATTCTAAGCACAGAAGGCTAAAGCTTGTGATACTGCAAGCCTTCGTGACTTCTGTGTGTTATCCGTGATTTTCCTCTATTTGAGCAGTGCACAGGATCTGGCTGAATATGTTGCTGTGGAACAGCCATGTTTAATAGTAGTTGCCATGTGTTCAAATTTATTGTTTTTTGTTGATTTGTTGGTATTATTTTCCAAGGGAAAGCACTGCATTGCCAATTAAAAGAAAAGAATTTGAATTAAAATGAGGAAGCTTCTTCAAAATAAGTGGAAATGAATGGTCAAAAGAGAAAATTAAATACTTGCAGGTGGCACAGAGGTTTTCTAAAGAGGCCCAGTGTAGCACATAACTTTATATCAACAGATAAAATAATTTTGAAAGGAAATTTAAAGGAAAACAATGATTCAATAATGTTGTAAATGTGGTTGTTTTCTAAGGAAGGCTATCAGAAGTACAAAGAAGCTTTCTTTAAGGAGCTGAGGCTGTGCCCAAACAGAGAAACCCAAAAAGAATATAAGAAAGGGGGCTAATTGTCAACTTCTAATAACATAAAAAAAAGAAAAAAAAAGAAAGAAGGTATTGAGAAAGAACTTTTAAAGGCAAAAAAAATTAACAATAACCTCATTTTACAATCACATATATTTTCCAAATTGTCTGCAAGGCCAGTGAAAGATGAAAGGATGATGGAAACGCTTTGGGCAGATAAGGACCAGCATACAGTTAAATTAATCAGTGCTCACAGAACAAAAGCTTAGGGAGTTTCTCACAACAGGTGAGTCACAGAAGCTCCCTTCAGTTGCCATTTTGTGACAGGCCTGAGAGGAGCAAAATCCGTGCTGCTTCCAAAAGAGACAGCCCTGATTTTCCCTCACTGACCCTGGCCGTACCATTCCACTCTTTCCCTTGTGCCAGGAATAATTAATATCCTTGTAGCCATATGGGCAGCCAGATCAAGCAGCTAATTCCGTTAATTATCAGACATTAGGTTTAATACAAAATAAATTCAGTACTTTTTGTTCGTTCGTTTGTTTGTTTTTTAAAGTAACGCAGAGTTAAATAGTGCGTTGGGGTTCTATGGGGATCTGAAAGTACATTGGGTTCCAAAGGCAGCTGATGAGTTTGTGAAAAGTTAGAGAGAATAACATTTCCAGTCAAGGACAACCATGTCAATGAACTTCAGTGTAGTAGAAAAGCACAAGGAAACGCTCTGATCCGCTCTTCCGGAAGTATTTCCTATTGGTCTCTGTCTGTCTGGCAGGCTAAATTGACTTCTGGCCTGATGACATGCCATTCTGCTCTTCGTGGCACCAGAAGGAAACCAGCAGCAGCCACAGGGAACATCTCTTATAATTTTATTGTTTTAGGACAGTCTCAGACGTAGCACTTTCTCTGGTATTATGTATTTGAATGTATCTCATATGCAGAGGAAGTACAGTGGTGACCACAGAGGTCAGTTGATTTTTCCAATATAAATTGTTAACAATAACATACTTAGACAACATTTTCATGGAATAATGGAGAATGAATCAAGGTTTTCTTTTTTTTAGCCCACTGTTCTATTCCAGTGTAAAAAGAAATTAAAAAACATGTACCTTTTAATCTGTGCAAGAAGGCAGAAAGGAATCACTACACTCTCCCATGGACTACAATAAACAAGATCTGTCCTTTTCCATGCAAAATAAATCTTTTGATCCACACTGAGTTTAAACAAAGATTTCTCTGTTTACTTTTGGAAGCACTAACCATCAAGAAACTAACACTAGGGGATAATCTGTTAAAGAAGCTTTCTTTGTGTTAAAATCCATCCTTTGAAGAAGGCTTTGTCAAAAAAACTTGCTAAAATATTGCTATATTGCCTTAGTTTCCTGGTGGCAAATGTGCATTTGTAAGTGTACATTGGTGCTTAATTGTCTTTAAAACAAAAGAGAATGAGAGGAGTAAAAAATGGACATTGAATTTCTGCATCTCCTGTGCTTAGTTACTTCACATTGCAAAAGCTTCACTACAGGGTACAAACACTCAAAGTTTAGGTAGCCTTTTTCACATCTCACAGCTTCCAAAACCAATTAAAATTTACTGTTAAGCTAAAAACTTAAACTTGCTACATGCTTCCAGGCCTGAGGCTGCAGAACATATCAGCTGTGACCAGAGGGCTAAATAGCTGCATAGAAAGGAGAACACAATTATTTCCAACTATTGGATCTCTGCAAGAGACTGAGGCTTATTAGAGGGCAGAAGAATGAAAGCAGATGGGAGATTTAAACTGCATCAAGAGATTTAAAGATGCATGGATGAGCCTTTTATTACATGGGATGATTGATGATGCACCGGCAAAACTAATGCTGACCATACTTGTAAGAATTAATTTGGAGGCCCAATTAGAGCTAAACTGTTACTTAATACCAGGATGTGAAAGAAAATCTAGTTGTTTGTCCAGGGGCATATGAAGGTTTCAGATAGTTATTCTTTGGATTGTTATCCAAAGAAGGAAACAAGGTTATGCCTGGCTTTACTGTGTTGTTTTTAGTGTGTCTGCCTCTCATTTGCTCTTGCATGTTTACGTTTCTCCCTTTATAATGTAAACTGCACCACCTGCCTCAGCATTAGAGTCGGCATGCAAGGCTCAGTAAGAGCCTGTATCAACGTGGACTGCAACTTTAATGCTCAAAACATTTCATGAATATGTCTGCCTGGACTGTAATTTGCTTCCAGATGGAGAAGATAGTGATGTGTTAATGCTGTGTGCTCCTGCTTATTCTCAGAAGTCTTGACAAATATGTTTTATTTCCCTTTGAGCCTGCACCAACAAGCCAGAAGGTACTGGCAGTGTCTGCACTCAGGTCTTTCATTCTTATCTGATTCAAGTGCTGGGGGCAAGGAGTTTACTACATGTTAATGCTTTGGCTTGTTTTGATTAAACATGCTGTGGAAAATCCAAATTCAATGCCTATACAGCCACAGGCAAATGGCAAGAATGTTTCCACCAAGAGTAGTATAATTTGTTGAAAATCTTTATTAACCATACTTGTGCCTATTGTGGATCGGGTGAAAATAAAGCATAATGCTAGTGTGCTCACTAAAAAAAACAATCAAGGCTTGTTTTCATTCACGCTCTGTTCCTGTATCAAAGACCTAGTGGTCTGCTAATGAGAGTACTGAACTCCTTCCTCCCATTACTAAGTCAATGTGTTGAGCTGAGGTTTTGAAAGCCCATGAAATCGTGGTTAAAACTGTCATCCAGTGAATATGACACCCAATCTTCAGACTGTTCTAAATGTTTTGGTCTGAATTTTCCTTCTGTTTCGCTTCTGAAAACTCACAGCTATTTACCACAGCAAGTGGGTCATGCCTAGGGATGCATTTTTGGACACCAAATACTGATCAGCAGCTCCAGCAAAGCACTTTCGAGATTTTGTGAGGCATTGACTACCCAGTGTTTGTCTTGTCCTCCTCTTATGCTGACAGTTTGGGTTTGCAGTTTTGATGGCATTGGTCTCCTTCAGGATGCCTCCAGCTGAGGGTATCCTAGTTCATGATTCAATCTCAAATTTATTCCAAATGCGTGACAGCCAAATAACGGTGATGTTTAATTCATTGTTGTCATTGTTCTAAGGGCTGTGGCTAGAGAAGAAACTCTGCACATAACCTCTGCTGTGTTTCACAGACCAAACCTCCGAAAAACCATAGGGTTTCTTCCGTCTTCAGAGACTCATGTTCAAAATCATCCTTGAAAGTGAGTTAAGGGTTTTGAACTTGAAGATGGTCCCTAAGGCTCAGAAAAACAAATGTATGGAGGATGCAGAGTACAGCAACATAGAGGGTAAATTCTCTAACTGTTTATCTGGACAGATCATAATCACTGTTGCTCTAACTGTATTAATTAACAAGCTTTGCATCCAAGCATCCAGATCTCCCACTTCTATCTCTTGTCATGAACTGTGCTCTGGATTGTTCTTATGGTAGTAGATACTCCTGTATTTTAGTGCAGTGCTTAGCTCAGGTCTTCACATCAACATGGGTTAGCATTAAGAAAAATGAAGATTTAGTTGGACAGAGGACAAAATAGGTAACGAGTTTGCTGTGGGAACACTCCATCAATTTCTTAAAGAGGCCATGCTGCTGGAAACAGGTCTAAACACCATTTGTGTTCTTCTCCTGCATACCTTTCATCTCTGCTGAGCTTCTGGATGAAAAAGAGTCAAACCAGCCAAGGAAATGTCATCAAAAGATTGAGATCAATTTTCTCATGTCTGCTGACTTTTGATTTTGAACAGACAGAGCAATAAACTAGGGTCTGCTTCCTTTTCCTTTCTTGGTTTCATTTTTTTTTCTCCTTTTTTTTTCCAAGGAGAATAACCAGTAAGAGTTTGGAATTTACTCAATTGAGTGTTTAGTTGCAGGAGATTTAGAATCATAAAGTCATTAAAGTTGGAAAAGACCTCTTGAGATCAGCAAGTCAAACACCATCCTGCCTACTGAACCATATCCTGAAGTGCCATAGCTATACCCTTTCCAAAGACCTCCAGGGATGGTGACTCCACCATCCTCTAGGCAGCTTGTTCCAATACTTGACCACACATTTGGAAAAGAATTTTTCCTAATACCCAATCTAAACCTTCCTGACACAACTTCAGGCCATTTCCTCTTGTCCTATTACTTGTTACTTGGGAGACAACACCAGCACCCACTTCTCTACAGCCTCCTTTCAGGTAACTGTAGAAAGTGACAAGGTCTCCCTCCAGCCTTCTCTTCTCCAGACTAAACAACCTCAATTCCCTTAGCCACTCCTCATGACACTTTTGTCCCAGACCCTTTCCCAACTCTGTAACTCTTCTCTGGACACACTCCAGCAACTCAATGTCTTTCTTGTTGGTGTGGTTTATCCCTGTCCTGGCTAATTTTTGGCAGCTAAAACAGTGCAGTTGAGCTCCCAAATCCTCCCTATCCCCAGAGAAAGGGGGGAAGGGAAATGAGAGAAAAAATACTTATGGGTTGGAAACTTACTCTACAGCTTTAATGAAATAATAATAACATCAGCCATAACACCACCACCACCACCACCACCAATAATAATAATAATACTACTAAAATACATACAAATATATGAGATTGTGTCCCCACCCCTTGATGATTATACATCAACAGCCAGGATGCTGTTGGTCTCCTGTTTTCTGTCTCAGTCTTCCAGCTCAGGAGGCTGAATATCCTGGGGATAGCTGGTCTGACTATTGAAAACTTGAGGCAAGAAGACATTAAATGCCTCAGCTTTTTCCTCATCCTTGGTGGCAATGATCCCCTCTACATCCAATAAAGGATGGTGATTCTTCTTGGCTCTCTTTCTGTGGTTAATGTATTTGCAAAAACACTTTTTTTTTATCTCTTACAATAAAGGCCGGATTGAATTCTAGCCGGGCTGTTGCCTTTCTTATTATACCTCTGTATGACCTAATGAGGTGCCCATACTCTTCCTGAGTTGCTTGCCCCTTCTTCCAAAGTGGTTAACTCTCCTTTTTTTTTCCTGAGTTCCAGTAAAAGCTCCCTGTTTAGGCAGGCCTGGGACCTACCTCCAGCTGGGACCTTCATCTGGATCACCACAAGCCTTCTGACCATGGCCTTTGGGCAAGAAGGTATATATTTAATATACCTTAGAGCCAGGAAGAAGGCATTTGACCTTATAGACTGTGAAAGTGTGGCTAATGATGTTTAGGGAGTTTGTAACTAGTATTAAATAAAGAGGTAATGTTGCTTACTTTCAGTGTAAGTCTACATCTAGTAATAGCAGAGGTTACTTGTGATATGCATTATCCTAGAGCTACACAAAGAGGTACATGCACTGAACCAACTCTACAGACTTTGTATAATACAAGTGCCCTTAACAGAAATCTTGTGTACTTTATTTACCAAAAATATTTGCTGGCATGAACTACCTCTGTATTTTGTTTCCAAGCTTTTGTGTTCTTCAGAGTTTTTTTTCCTGTAACATGTAGTATTCTATATCTGCCCTTGCAGTTAAACCTTGATTAGATGAGGACCACCTAAATATCTATGTCCCTTCCCCGCCAAAGGATACAAGTAAGGGTTGAGCCACAGAGGAAGACTGAGACCCCTATACTTTTCAAGGTTTCACTCTCCCATCTTGTTACTTCCTTAAAATCTCTGAGGTCCTCCTTATCCCTGCCACCATTTGCATATCTTCTTGGTCTTTTTTTATGCTTTTTTTGGAGCTGGGACATGTTCAGTCCTGGGCTGTATCAATTTCTTAGCCTACTTCATTGAACTTAAAGCCTAATGAGAGGAAAGTAGTTTCATTGACAGTTTTTACATTTGAGAATGTTAAGACTGATGTGAAATGTTGTCAAAGCTGTGTGAAAATTATTTATCTCATTTAACTAAATTGTTCTTATGAACAGTTCACTCATCCTGGCATTAGAGGGACAGAACCCACTGGATCTATGGGTCACTTTCTAGCTAAGGATTGTAGTTTACTAAACCTATTTTACCATCAAAAGAGCTAAGCCTATACAATGATGCTTGTCACATTTCTTCTTTCCTTTTCACTGGGAATTTCATGAAAGACATCAAATGAGTGAGTTTCATGCCTATGTTATTGTTAAATTATTTCTTAGTTCAAACAGGAGGCACCAAGCATTCCTCTTGCTGTCTTTGGAGGAAGTTCAGACTATTGCATTTGTCACGCTGTCCAGATGAATTTACTAGCACTCACAAACACAACAAAGGAGATATTGATTAGCATTCATAGTACCTGAAGAAGCTTGTTAAGTACTGGAATTAGCATGATCCTGAAAGTGGATATGGAGGTTTATTTATTCTTCTTTCTCTTTTTGGATGGCAGAGGGAAAGACATTACTTTCTTAATCAGATTGCTGGTTTTGGGTTTGGGGTTTTTTTTAGCTTTAAACAAAACTAGATATTCACATTCACCTTAGTAAATGGATGGATGCTTCACTAGTTGGAAAAATAAGTAGCAGTCAATGGCTGAATATGCAGCTGTAATAAAATGACTCTAACTCAGGAGGTAGTCCATGGAAGTCTTGCAGCACCAGCTCTTGTAGGTTATTTATGGTGCTCTTTCCCACTCATGTTTGATTGTGTCATCCAAATCACAACAATCTCTACTGCCTATCTCTAAAGTTCCCAGAACATCCTACATTCCGCCACCAACTTCTCATGCTCAAGGGGTGCTCCCCCTGACAGAAGACCATTGCCTTCTCTTCACCATGACATGCCAAAATCTAAACAACAGTGATGTTTTCAAGTGCTGTGTCTAATTATTTTCGTGCCAACCATTTTGTCATTGTTTCCTTGCATTTTCCCTTTTGGCACCTCTTTTGGGACAGAGACTATGTGCTTTGTGGAAACAAAACACAGAGGGCATCGAGCTTGCATTCCCTGATGCTGCAGTAATTATAGCAGTCATGCTAAAATTTTTCTGTTTAAAGTATTTCATTAGAGCAGAGTCCAAGGACTATATCACCGCTAGTTGTAGGGAAACACATGGACATGTTCATTGAGGGAGTGTTTGGTGACTCAGCAGTATCACTCCCTCTTAGATGCAGGAAGAGTATTCATGACTAATGTCACTGTAAGTGGCTACAGAATGTGGCCAAAAAAGTTCTGCTCTCTCTTTTAGTAGGCTCTCCTTCTATTTGAAAGCCCTTTTGGGGCTTTCTTCATCCATTGCTTATGTTTCTTATTTTATCTAATGCTCTGTCACTAATTTCTGAGGTCAGTTAAGGTTCTTTCATTCATCTGTAAAACAACCTAAGCACTGCTTTGAATTTCAGGATGTGTTATGTTCATTCCCCATAAAACTACCAGGTTGGAAAGACCCATCAGATCATCAAGTCCAACTATTCCTATCATGCAGTCCTCATAACAATTCTACTGTAGATATTACTCTTTTCCTTAAGATATAATATTATATTACATTTCATCAGCACAGATATATAACTAAACTTATTGATCTTATTTGTTATTTATGTCCTTAGGATCCTGACTTTATCCAAGGTCACAGCTGTGGAGTTATCCAGTAGCTGTTCCTGATTCCGTTCTTACAGCATGTGACAATTTTCTGTATTTCATAATTTTCTATATTCCTGAGGTATCTCATGTTCAAAAGACACTATTTTATATTATTTACCAGAGAAAGAGATTATTAAGGAGACTAAGCAGATAATTAATTGCTTAGGGAAAAGTCTTGACTAAAGAAACTGAGTTTGAGAAAAGAAGTGAAACATGGGAAAGGAGTTATTAAACTCCCATGTATTTTGCACCAGAAAAGCTTTAACAAAAACCCTCCACAGAGGATACCTGTCTCCAGCTATGATAAAACATATTTTCCCTTCAACAAGCTTTATATTTAATACTTGTTTGAGACAGACAATCTACTTCTTTTATACGTGGCGATAATATCTAGAAAGGCAAATATTCTTGGTGGATGTGATCAGAAAGATAACCACGCTAGAAGGTAGCAATACCTTCACATTCCTGGTTTGCCTTCTGAGTACTTCTCTTAAAGAGGTTACTGAGACTGCAGTGAGAAAAATCTGAAATTTCTTATTGTTGTGCTATAATTACAATTTGTACAAATGTGGAAGAGTCACAGCCTTCCAGTTACCTCTTGTAAGTGCAGAAATGATAGAATCATAGAATCATAGAATCACTAGGTTGGAAAGGATCCACTGGATCATCAAGTCCAACCATTCCCATCAGTTTCCATTCCCATGCAGAACTAAATCATAGAAAGGGTTGTGCTGCAAGGAACTGTAAAGACCATCCAGCCCAACCTCCTTCCCCTGTCCAGTCTGGCTTAAACACATCCAGGGGCATCCCTAGCTTTTCTGGGCAACCTGTTCCAGTGTTTTATTCCCCACATCAGGAAAAACTTTCTTCTTTATGTCCAATTTAAATCTGTCCTCTTTCACTTTAAAACCATCCCGTTTGTCCTATCACTGCAGTCAGTGGTGAAGTAACGGAGGTAGCTATAGAGAAAGGGGATGTTGCCCAGACTGATGGCTGTGTTCAGCTAATCAGGTTTTCTGTTTAGATCAACAAGGTAAAAGGAAATCAATAAAACATTTTTCCAGAATGCAAAGAAGTGTTTAATAAGGCTTTCAACTTACGTTATGTTTCAACTTAATGTAGTACCAGAGATAACTTAGTGGTGTAGAAAATAACTCCAACTCTCAAGAAGAGGATAAAGAAGAAGAGTTATTTATAAAAAGAGATTTTCATAGAATCATAGAATCACCAGGTTGGAAGAGACCCACCAGATCATAGAGTCCAACCATTCCTATCAAACACTAAACCATGCCTCTTAGCATCTTGTCCACCTGTGCCTTAAACACCTCCAGGGAAGGTGAATCAACCACCTCCCTGGGTAGCCTGTTCCAGTGCCGAATAACCCTTTCCAGGAAAATTTTTTTCCTAATGTCCAGCCTAAATCTCCCCTGGTGGAGCTTGTGGCCATTCCCTCTTGTCCTGTCCCCTGTCACTTGGGAGAAGAGGCCAGCTCCCTCCTCTCCACAACCTCTTTTCAGGTAGTTGTACAGAGCAGTAAGGTCTCCCCTCAGCCTCCTCTTCTCCAGGCTAAACACCCCCAGCTCTCTCAGCCGTTTCCCATAAGGCTTGTTCTCCAGCCCCTTCACCAGCCTCATCACTCTTCTCTGAACTGAACACAGGATTTGAGCTGCAGTCTCACCAGTACACAGGGAGAAGAACCTCACTGGACCTGCTGGTCATGACGTTTCTGATACAAGCCAGGATGCCATTGGCCTTCTTGGCCACCTGGGCACACTGCTGGCTCATGTTCAGTCGGTTGTCAACCAACACCCCCAGGCAGCTTTCTAGACACACTTCTAGTCTGTAGCTGCACAGGGTTGTTGTGCCCCAATTGCAGGACCCGGCATTTGGCCGTGTTAGACCTCATGCCATTGGACTCTGCCCAGCAGTCCAGCCTGTTCAGATCCCTTTTTTTTGTTACTAATGTAGTAGAAAAGGCAAATATTCTTTACCCTATCAATCCACTGCCATAGTCTAATAATTTGAATATAAATAATATTGAGATTTTGCATATGTAAGTCAATATAATTATAGTAGTTGCCATACTTTCTTTGAAAGACATGTGGTGTAGACTTCCTTCCGAGGATTAAATGATGTATCATGTACTTTGCGTTCTTCCCTTTATTTTGTGCCTTTCTAAATGAGAGAAGAGGAACTGTAAGTAATAGCTACCTTAGCAAAAACCTAAAGAAGTTGGGGTTTTTTTCATTTTTCAGGTAATATTAAGATCTTGAGCAATACATTTTCAGGTATTCAAACTACTGATTACCTGACCTTATGATTTTGGTCTATATGTAATATGTCATGCTGTGATACTATCACCTCCTTTCGGCACATATTCTCTGAGCAGACAGCCTTCCATTTCTTGTATTTGCTGTCTTGTCACCCTCCTGACTATGGCTAAAAATACCTCTCTGACAGTGTCTGTGGGTCCATGAGCTTTTATTGATGGATGGAGTAATGAGGAAAAGCCCATTGCTTATTAACATCTTTCTCTATGTTTTGCATGATTTTGAGGGTGGTTGAGGTACTTAGGGGCATGATTTAGGGATTGGTGGGAATGGTTGGACTCAACGATCCAGTGGGTCTCTTCCAACCTAGTTATTCTGTGATTCTGTGATTTATACATTTCACTTACAGTCAACATTCGGTTTCTGATAAGCTCTGGCTCATTTGGGCCTGTTACACTCAGCACAGGACATTTCCAAGAGCTAGTGTTCTGAGCAATCATTAAATGAGCAATATATTTTGAAGTTGGATGGATATTCCTTTCCCTTCCAGATCTCAGGAAGGACTGCATCCTATGAACTGCTGTTCTGAGGCAAGCATGGTTGCTTGCAGAATGTCCTGGATAAAGATAAGGAGGAGCTACGTGGTTGTGGGTCCTGGAGTGTGATGAGCACAGAAAGTAGGGGAGAAGAAAGATATTGTCTGAGAAACATTAAAAAGACTCATGAGTAATACAAACCAGTGTGTAAATGAATTATATGACCTTCACAATTCTGGGAACTTTGTCCAGCAGGCTGCTTTCTTACACAATGTCTTCTACCTTTCTGAATATAAGCTCTTCAAGGAACAGACTCTATCAGTTCTTGAGCAGAAGCTTCTCTGTTTGGGAAACGTTATGGTCCATATTCCCCCTGGGATAAAGGCAAAAACTGGGCCAGAATGAAGGAAATTACGTCTCAGGCTACAAATCATGTCAGATATGATAGCTGAGTATTCTCCAGTCTGAACTCAGTGTAATGAGAACAACCTTGAAAAAACCCAAAGCTGATATTTTAATTATGTTTTGCCTTTAAAATGATAATCTAATAAAAAGTGTTGCTTTCTTTGTTTTGTGTTTCTTTAAGGGATTATTATGACCACACCAGGCTGAAGCTATTTAATCTTTCCCATCTGCCCTGCTACCACATTCAAATGTCCAGGTTTATCAAGCTGGAGACATTTTGCTGACATGTTCACATCCTAAAATGAGCTGAGACTAGGCTTAATCCAGCTGTTTGCTTGGTACTTAACTGTGTAGCCTGAGAGGGCTAGAACAGTTGCAGATGTACAGTGTGATGATGTCTATATGATCCTAGTTATTTTACCAGCTGCCATTACTTCAGTTTTTTCCAAGAAGGAGTAGATTGTGAGCAAGTTGTGGAATTAGCTTTTGTGAGATGGTGGATTCATAACCAGATTGTGGACTGCTTTGGATTCTTGTAAATTCTTTCACGAATTATAGCGTATGATGTCCTTGGCAAAAGGATTCCTAACATACAATTTGTTTATGAGGACAGGTTGAGATACTTGGGCCTGTTTAGTCTAGAGAAGAAAAGGCTTCAGAGAAACCTTAGAGCAGCCTTCTGGTACTTAAAGGGGACTATGAGAAACATGAGGAGGGTCTCAGGGAGTGTAGTGACAAGAAGAGGGTAACAATTTTAAGTAAAAGAGGGTAACAATTTTAAGTAAAAGAGGGCAGATTTAGGTTAGATGTTAGAAAGAAATTTTTGACTGTGAAGGTAGTGAGGCACTGGAACAGGTTGGCCAGAGAAGCTGTGGCTGCCCCATCCCTAGGGATGTTCAAGGCTGGGCTGGATGAGGTTTTGAGCAACCTGATCCAGGGGAAGGTGTTCTTGCCCACAGTAGCGGGGCTGGATCTAGATGATCTTTGTAGTTCCTTCCAATTGAAACTTTTCTATGATTATTTGAGAACTATTATATTTGTAACTATCTCATTTAGGCAACCCAGTGAAACTCACATGGGAAAAAAGACATTAACCCTACAGCACCTATAGCAAAGAAATTCCAGATCTAGACAGGAATGTTTCAAACCAGAAAGCCTATGTGGGGCAAAGAAGCCATAGCTACTCCCAGAAGATGTGCCAAGGTTTTTAACAAGTGGAAAATATTGGTTAATAGGTGTAAGACGGACTTTTTGGCTAATGCACTAGCTGATACATCGGAGCAGTGTAGGCTACTAACTGTATGTGCCATGACTGCTCATCTAGTCATGGCTCCTTATGACTGTTCATGCTTCTTGCTGTTCATTGAGAGTTGGAGAAGAAGCATGTGACTTGTAACATGAGGGAACTTGTACAGGGAAAACTATTTCAGAGTTAGAAATCAATGTAGGCTTGTGCCTAAAATCAAGATGTTTACTTATACCATGTCCTATTTCCAGAAAGCCATAAGGCTGGTGTTTAAAATCCACTGTTATACAGAGGAGTATCTACATCCAGTAGGTACAGATTTCCAAAAATTAAACTCACCTGAGAACCTTGTAATTTTTATATGAATTTGACTGTGAAAAAATGAACTCTTTGACTTCACCAGACATAAATATTCAAAAAACACATAAACACATGCTGAAACCCTAACAATGATAATACGTAGGAAACAAAACACCTGAAACTGAAAGCAAGTGCATAAAGTGTCAATAGTAAAGACCAGGTTTTTATTTATCCTACTTTTGACACATTAATTTTTCTTTCTTAGTCTCCATGATTGTAGAGCAAAGATAGGCAATGTGACCAAAACATTTTCAAAATGAGACATCTAAAACATGAGAAGGTAAACAAAATGAAGATGAAAATGATTTTAACAAAATGAAGATGAATATGATTTTAACAAAATGAAGATGAAATTGATTTTAAGTCCAGTGTCAGGTCAATAGTCAATGCCTAATTCCTTTCAGCTTGACTGGAAAAGAAGGACAACATTACTCTTTGAATTTTCCTTACCACAGAGCCAGTGATCCCAGGAGAAATACTGCAGCTTCCAGTCAAAGTATTTTCTAGTGTCATGCCAGTTTAGTGTTTGTGTAATTAACAGTCTTAAGTCAAGGCTTCAGCTTTCTGTGAGAAAATCACTGTCACTTGAAAAATTTCACCTGAGCAGTTTGGAAGAATATACAGAAATGTCAAAGAGATCATCAAAAAAAAGTGGCAGAAGTTTGAATCTGAAATGTAACATGGGAAAATCACTGGTGTTGCTCAAAATCGCATACTTCAAGGAACTGTCAAGGGCAATGGTCTGTTATCACTACTACAGGTGAGAACTAAATGCTAGCAACAAAACACTTGAACTGGAAGAAACTACAATCACAACATCTGGAAAAAAAATATGGTTTTTTTCATAGATTTTTAGACATATAGTAAAAGAAACAAAGAGGGTCAGTTAATGTTTATGATTTTTTTTAGACTTTCCCATCATTTCACTCCAAAATATTATCAGAAAGTGCTCTGCAAAGGGTAACAGTGTTGTGGTTTGGATGTGCTTGTGATTAACAGACAGCTCTCCCTTCAATTTTCTAAAAGAAAGAAAACCCTAAAAATATCAATAACAATTTTCAAATGGGGAGCTTTCACAAATACTTTGCTTATATACCATGCTTATATGACCTTGGTACTAGAAAGCACACATCTTACTTTCAAGAAGTCAGTTAAAGTACTGACAGTGTTAGTGACAAAATGTTAAAACCAAGAGGCCAAGAAGTGCAAGATTGTGCTGTCTCTGTGCTGTGTACCCTGATTGGCTGGATAGTGAGCACTGCAAAAATAAATCTGGAGATATACGTGACCTATGACTAAGAGAGAGCTCTATGAAGGATGGTACTTCATAAGTTCTGGTTTCTGAAATATATTGTGTTGAAACAATTTCTCAGAATATTGCTCATTTCTGTTCCCTAAAATGCTGTTTACTGAGAAGAAAATTCAGATCCAAATGTTCAGGACATAAAGCCTGAATTGTTTCTGTCTGCTTTAGCAGACGCTGTTCCTCGTTTTCATTCCTCCTCCCTTCTCTCTTGTTTCCATTGCTCCTGTTGTTTCAGCTGCTGCTCTGTTTCCCTTTCATCTTGTCAATCCCTGCCAGTAGTGAGGGCCCAAGTTCCCCTTCCCATGGGGCTGGGGGCAGCTTTCCCATGCTTTGCCTTCACTGCTGAGCTGAAAAGACCATTGCAGTGTTTATCTCCTGCGATACAGCTTTCTTTTTGGTACTTCACTCCTATGCACAGTGCCCTCTTCTCTGCTATGAGAGGATGCGGCATTTCCTAGCTTTGGGGAAAAAACGAACAGCAGCTTCAGTAGGATATTTTCCTGTTGGATTTCTGTCCTGCTGAGGACTCAGCTGTTAAGTCCTCTTCCTAGAGCTAAAGGGAGAAGATGAGCAGGAATAAGGCTGGTTATTTGTAAGGATGCTCTTACAGAGCAAGTCATCTTTGAGGGGTTCTATACGTAGAGGCCAGAGTGCCTCATTTGTGCTCTGAGGCCACAGTTCAAACCTACATCACAGGCTCAATCCCTGCTAAGCCTTTACACTGTCACCACTTTGACCAAATGAATGAGCAAACTCTGTTCATGGTTCATGTATATTCATCTAGATCTAAGTTCCACAGGCTTTCCACCCACTTTTTCAGCCAACAACAGCAAATAATACTGGCATCTCATGGCCAGCAATGCACTTTGCTCTGGCTCAGAAGACCCCACAGAAAAGAAGAACTTGGAGTGCATTTTCTCTGCTGTGTAGTACCACAGAGGAGGAATAGTCTGATGTCCCCAGGGCAGTACCTAAGAATGTCAGTCATGTAGATGATTTTCACATATAGAGTTAAATAAAAAAAAAAAAGGTGCCCGCATATTATTAGTTACTCTTTACAAGTGTTGTGAAGTATTGTCTCTGATTCTCCTCTTTTTTATTTCATTATTATCAATCTGATTATATTGACAGAATTATCTGTGGTATTAGGACAAAGTGTTTCATTTTTTCACTCCTCCTTTATCCCGCTTTCTCTTTTTCCTTTTTTTTAATGACCAATATGCCTATTAGCACATTTTTATAATCAAACAAGTAGAAATAGAAATATCAGCTTTTGTATTTAGATTTTTTTATTAAAACTAGGAACTGTATGTTCAAACACAGGGAAATTTCCAGTGGTAAAAAAGGATGCACAAAACCTGTACTTATTCGCACAGGTGGTCTCCATTGTTAGGAGAGATGGATGTATTTCATCATGTTCATCATGTATTTAGGGAAACTGTAAAAACTATGGTAAAAAAATGACATAAAATAAAATACAAGTCATTGAGCATTTTTTTCGTAAAAGCCAATCTTCAGCCAAACATTCATATCTTGTTCACTGGTATATTTATTAACAGGATAAAAATATAATAATGAACCAAATCTATTGACAATTAAGTGACAAGATTAGTGGAAGATGTGACACTGAAAAAATAAAATAAAAATCAAACCCATGTATTCCCTTTTTCTTTAAGGTAACTAGCAAATACACATACAACTGTGGGCTTTGCTTAGTATTTTTTTAACATACATGGAAAAAAACAGTTTTGCTAGGGTTTTGGCATAAGTATGAGAGACAACTGTGTGGGAAACTAAATAAAGAAATTGACTAAATTGAAAGTAAGGAGAAATAAAAATTAGCAAAAAAAAAAATGAAGGACCAAGTAAAAGCTGGCTGTGAATGTGAAGTAGCCCCTTGAATGAAGTTCCAATTCTCGTTTGTGATTTATTGTTACAGTCTCTGGGTACTTGGGATTTATTTAAACAGGAAAAGTAGTTGCTATGTACAACTACACTGCTAGTCAGCAACCTATGGAGTTACTGAGAGCTAAGATGAACTTCTGAAAGCAGATTTGCCACTATACAATTAGTGGCTTCTGTTTGTAGCAATATCTAATGTTGACAATTCTTACTTTTTTTTTCTCCTGATGTGCTTCATTGCTATAAATCAAACTGCACTATTTGCTGAAGGATTTGGAAGAATTATTTGTAGCATGAGGGTAAAAGGTTTCTTTGCTGAGCTCTCTTGGGGATCAGATATGCACAGGCTGAAGAGCAAAGTAACTTGACCTCCAGTTTTATGGGATATTGAGAACTTCTGCATTCTTAATATCAACAGCTATTATTCAATCAAGATGATGAACCCTAGGAAATAATTCAGCGATTATCGGCTGGAAAGAGTGAGAGTAAAAGGGAAGACATTTACAAATATTCTTGTATTAAGAACTGCAGGATGCTTACAAGCTCTAGAGAATCTTAAGACTGTACCTCAGGATCTCAGCTTTGTGTATATGCTTGTAAGGGTTTACTAACCTTATAACATTAAGGAATAAAACATTAAGATAAATGATAGATGTTAAGTAGTTTTTTAGAGTTCTATGTACCTAAAGTTATACCAGAGGAAGAAAAGGTAGTGAATTGTAGTCATTTCACTCCAGGATCACAGCACCCATGAGGAGCACATGAGGGAGAGCACTTACATGTTATCAGAGGAAGAGGTGAATTGCTTCAGAGATTCTTCAATAATATCATCTTGAGAGATCATTTTCTTTGATGTCCCATTTAGGCATTACCTAGGTATACGCATATTCTGTTTAAAATCCATAAGCCACACATCATTCTTTGTGAATTAAGCCAATAAATTATTTATTGTATCATGCTTTGTGACACTAAGTGTTTGCTCTGCCTTGAACAAGCCCCAAAAGAAAACATAGAACAGTTCCCTCTTTTTCTATAGTGACGATGATATGTAGCTTCAGTGAGGTCCATGAAGGAGACATGGTACTACTGTTGCACTATTCCCAGGGCAAGCTCTGAGGCATCTTTGCATTTCACTGCTCTTCTGAGCAGGATGTATCCTGTGCCAAGTGGATCTCAGCTTGTTATTGTCATGCTTCTGACACATTACACTACCACAGAAAAGCAAGAGGATGAGAAGTGAAACAGTCAGCTATGTTGAATCCCCTCTCAAACTCGAATGTATGTGTGAAAGCGTGCCCTATGTTGACTTCCTCTCCTCATAATGCTCTTTACAATTTCGTTATAGCCTATAATAGAGGCTGCAACCACTTAATGAGTGGGAGCATGAAAAAGAACATTGTGGCCAGCAGGTCAAGGGGGGTAACTCTTCCCCTCTACTCTGTTCTCATGAGACCTCACTCTGAGTACTGTGTCCAGTTCTGGACTTCCCAACATAAGAAGGATATGGAATGGGTCCAGGAGATGGTCAGAGGGCTGGAGCACCTCATCACATAGCTACAGCTATGAGGACAGGCTGAGAGAGTTGGGGTTGTTCAGGATGGAGAAGAGAAAGATCTGAGGAAGCATTATAGCAATCTGCCAGTACCTGACGGGAGCCTACAAGAAAGCTGGAGAGAGACTTTTTACAAGAGTATGTAGCGAAAGGAAGAGCAAGGATTTAGATTAGACATTAGGAAGAAATTCTTCATGACGAGGATGGTGCAACACTGACACAGGTTGCCCAGGGAGGTTGTGGATGTCCCCTTCCTGGAAGTCTCCAAGGTCAGATTGGATGGGGCCTCAAGCAGCCTTGTCTGGTGGGAGATATCCCTGTCCATGGCAGGAGGATTGGAACTAGATGATCTTCAAGGCCCCTTCAACCCAAACCATTCTATGATTTTATGATTTGTTGAGCCCCAGTGGATGAGTGTACCATAGAAGCATTATTAAATGTGATGGATGCACCATACATGTCGTACTATGAGAGGAGGAACCTATAATCTGTTGAGCAATATTTAGTTCAAATTAAAATCACCTGCTGATTGTTTCCCAGCATGCATGTGAGCAAGGTTGAATGACCGGGCCCAGAAAGTGGTGGTAAATGGAGTTAAATCCAGCTGGAGGCCAATTACAAGTGGGGTTCCCCAGGGCTCAGTGCTGGGTCCAGTCCTGTTTAATGTCTTTATCAACGACCTAGATGAAGGCATTGAGTCCTCCCTTAGCAAGTTTGCGGATGACACCAAGCTAGGTGGAAATGTGGATCTGCTGGAGGGTAGGGAGGCTCCAAAGGGATCTGAACAGGCTGGACTGCTGGGCAGAGTCCAACGTCATGAGGTTTAACACGGCCAAATGCCGAGTCCTGCACTTGAGGCACAACAACCCTAAGCAGAGGTACAAACTAGGAGAAACCTGGCTGGAAAGCTGCCAGGAGGAGAAGGACCTGGGGGTGTTGGTTGACAACCGACTGAACATGAGCCAGCAGTGGCCCAGGTGGCCAAGAAGGCCGATGGCATCTTGGCTTGTATCAGGAATGGCGTGACCAGCAGGTCCAGGGAGGTTATTCTCCCTCTGTACTCAGCAGTGGTGAGACCGCACCTCGAGTCCTGTGTTCAGTTCTGGGCCCCTCACCACAAGAAGGATGTTGTGGCTCTAGAGCGAGTCCAGAGAAGAGCAACGAAGCTGGTGAAGGCGCTGGAGAACAAATCTTATGAGGAGCGGCTGAGAGAGCTGGAGTTGTTTAGCCTGGAGAAGCGGAGGCTGAGGGGAGACCTTATTGCTCTCTACAACTACCTGAAGGGAGGTTGTGGAGAGGAGGGAGCTGGCCTCTTCTCCCAAGTGACAGGGGACAGGACGAGAGGGAATGGCCTCAAGCTCCGCCAGGGGAGATTTAGGCTTGAGATTAGGAAAAAGTTCTTCACAGAGAGGGTGGTTAGGCATTGGAACAGTCTGCCCAGGGAGGTGGTTGAGTCACCTTCCCTGGAGGTGTTTAAGGTGAGGGTGGATGAGGTACTTAGGGGCATGATTTAGGGATTGGTGGGAATGGTTGGACTCGACGATCCAGTGGGTCTCTTCCAACCTGGTTATTCTGTGATTCTGTGATTCTGTGAAGGCAGAGATTTGCAGACAGTGGGAGGCTGCAGTTCAGAGACTTTCTATGTGCTTATGTGGCTTCATGGTCTGCTCTGTAGAGGTTTTTGCACCAGACATGAGTGAGCTGGTTCAAGGGCAGAAGTGGCTAATACTTTAGTAAGAGAGAAGCAAGGCATAAACTGGACAAGAGCAGTACACAGCTTACTGCATTTGCACTAATTCTCCAGTGCCAGCACATGTATATAACCAGCCCTGACCTATGGCAGCAAAATGTTGCAGACTGCAGGAATCTGAATAGCTGATGAAATATCCCTCTTGGATAATAATGACTTTCAAGAAAGGTCTTAAATGTGGGTTTGATCTATGTTATAGTGATAGCTTTATTACAAATAATAATGTGTATAATTGAGATTTCATTAAATTATTATGGATTTACTTTTATTATGAGATGTAAATAAAATTATGACATTTGAAAAAAACTACTCAAGCATAAAAAGCACACAAAGTACGAGACACTGGGAGTGATTCAGGTGCCTAATCCTATATCTCCAATACTGTTTTAGGCACCACTGAATGTCAGAGGCCTTTGTTTGAGGCTGACGAGTATGTAAGAGGATTGGGCATCTGAATCTACCCACTGAATCACAGAGGCTAGAAACATGAAAATGAATCAAGAAATTGGTCTATAAGATAAAAGATTTCAAAATAGTGTGAGGATGAATGTTTGAAACTAATAGCCTTATTTTGGAATAGGTCTTCTATGTGGATAATTGCCTGGTATTGTGCTGCCTGACTATTGCTGCTTAAGTGTGGACTAATAAGTTGGTCTGATCATGATTTACTGAAGAGGAGAATATGACAAGAAAGAAAATACAAGTTCCACAGTCGAATGCTAAGAATAGAGTCCCCCCCCCCAAAAAAGGAAAAATTACAGTTATAGATCTCTGTATATATATGTGTTCCATATGGGTTTTTTTTCCAGTTCATTCCATGGTACAGAATTGTGAGATTATATTAATGTCCATTCATTAATACATATCAGTTTCTATTATTAAAAAAGTTGTAATGTGAAATAGCAGTCTATAAAACAGTTACAAGTCAGGGTGGTAGGCATGGGATGATATGAGCAACTCTGAAAAGATACTGCTTACTACCTAAAAGGCATGCATCCTGTATATACCCACAATAAAAAATACATAACTTTTCCTTACCGCATGGACACTGTGATCTTGACCTTTCAATTTTTCAGTGATGAGTTCAAAAGCAAATTCATGAGTTTTCATTTCCATACCTTCCGGAGCCTTGGCCTTTCCCAATATATTATGTCAAAGAAATAGTTCAAAGAAATTCAAAACTTTGATTTTCTTCTCTTGTTTTTTTTCTTCTCTCCTCATTTCTTTTCAGCTGAGCCACTTCTTGAAGTTCTGTGCAAATAACTGGATGCAGAATTTCAATTGAGGCCATAACAGCAGCGCATCAGGACAATTTCACTTTTTTTCAGTATGAAAGTATTTTTTAGGTGTTGCAGGATTATATAAACTCTTTGTTCTAACAGCATGTTAAACTTGTGGTTCACCACCCATTTCCAGACTCTTCTCTCCAACCACAAGCTTTGTAGCTGCATTTGTGTGGCTGATTATTCCTGACAATGGAAATTATGGCTCTCAGTCCTAGTTCTTTTCTTTCAAAACATCATTTTCAGTCTATTCCTTTTCATTAACAGGTATTTGAGAATTATTTTGTGCAAATTTAATACACATACTTCGTTCCTTCATCCATTTTGTTACAGAAAATATTTGCAGCTGAAAGAAAATAACTACAATAAAATTAATAAAATGTTGAAAAACACATGTAAAATCTTACTTGAGAAATTCCTTCAATTTAACAAAAGCAACCAATAAATAACTTCCAAGATCAAAACCTTTGACAATTTTCAAGCAGTTAGAAGTATTTTCTTCTAGAGTTTGCTCATAGAAATACTGTATGATGTGATGGCAAATGCTGTAATTGATTATATTTTAATGCTATTCTAAGAGTTACAAGGTTCATGAAATCACAATAAAAGCTAGTTATTTGATTTGCCTTGATTTCTTCTGGGCAAATATATTGCCTATTTCTTAATATCTTTTTCCTGGCATTCAGGTGGTACAAGCAGTATGACTATTTATTCTGGTATATTTCAAAAAACGACAGTCAACATGATCTCTTTTCTTGTCCCCATCTTCTCTTTTTATTAAAGAGTTGCATTTTCCCTTCTTCACTTCTTTTGACACTTTGCCCATGGACTGTGGATTTTCTGATAAATAAAGATTCAGAAGTTTCCTTATCTAATTCTCTCAGCTCCCTAGAAGAATCTTGTCCATCAATCCCAGACAATTTCTGCTAGAAATAATTAAATTACCTGTATGCCCTCTTACTTTAAGATACTGTCTTGTTTTGTTGTCATTTAATCAGTTTGTCATTATACTGATTGGTACCTACGAGGTATTTCAACTGTATTTAAGTAGTTTGCATTTGAGTGCAAATCACAGAATCATAGCATCACCAGGATGGAAAAGACCTCCAAGGTCATAGAGTCCAACCCTTCCTATCTGCCACTGAACCATTTCCCTGAGCACCTCGTCTACCCATCTTTTAAACACCTCTAGGGATGATGACTCAACCATCTCCCTGGGCAGCCTTTTCCAGTGCCCATGAACAATTTTTTCTTGATGTCCAACCTGAACCTCCCCTGGCACAGTTTGAGGCCATTCCCTCTTGTCCCACCACCTATATGGTGTGAATAACCATGTTTGGATGAGAAAACTTAGTTCCTTAGTTCCTTTATTATGGCTTCATTCTTGAAAGAAGATTGCAGAAGCAGCTATAAAGATATTCACATCTTATGTTAATATTAAACATTACTTCAGTCAACATACTACTATCTAAAGAGAGAACTCAAAAGAGGAACCTTATCTGGAAGGTTTAGGTTACCATTGTCAGACCAGCTATTGGGAAGGCAATTTGACAGTAAGTATATAAAACCCATGACACTGGATGACAAGTCAAGACACATAGGGTCTCATTTTGCTATAATAAGGAGTTTTTACCTGCATATGATGAAACTGACAATGGAAACTAACAGTGGTAGATCCCTTGCCAGTGTTGGCAGCTTAGCGAGACAGCGGAAGCTGGAGGTGTGGAACAGGACTCTGCTGAAAGCTCTTTTACATGGTTCTTAGGAAACGGAGAGATTGCATTGTAGGAGGAGATGAATTTGCATAGCTCTGAAAACTCCCTCAATAAGAATAAAGAAAGATCACTGTAAGGAGAACACCATATCTCACTAACAGTAAATGATGTAATTCCTGCACTGAACGGTACTATTGTATGTCTGAAACTTGATCTCATCAAAGTGCATCACCAGCTGCAACAAGCTTCTGCTTTCTATCTGACAAATGTTTCAGCACATGCTGTTCTGAGATGGTATGAAAAGCTGCCATCTGGAGTTTACTCAGCCACAGAAATTTTTCATGATATGCTTCCATATAGTATGGTAATACATCTCCAGTATCTTCAAGGGCACTGATGGCTTCATAGAACATGACATAATCCATAAAGTCATGTTTCAGTGTCTTATTGTACAAAAATTCCCCTCAGAGTTAAGAAATCTTAATCAGCATTAAGAAGTGCTTTTAAAAGCCATACTTTAGTTTTCAGTTATATTTCTTCATCCAAGTGAACACTTTTTTAACCAGAAGAAAGTAACAGCAACTAACACAACAATAGCTTCCAGACATGCTAGGAAAGGTCAGGTTTTTCTCATGGTAGTCCACAGGTAACCTTGATACCTCAATATTAATACCTCTCTTTTTATGGCAGTTTGATATTCATGCATCTTTCTACTGTTTGGCTTGTTGAACCAAGAAAAAATTTATGAACAACATGATTTATACGCCAGCTTATAAATAAAAAAAATATAATGAGCACACTGAAAGGGGATCCTCCTGAAGGAAAGAAAAAGAAATTCTGTAAGGCAACATTTTCTGTTAAGGATTTGCTTAGAGGTATACCCAAACAAGTTTTAATTGGTATGTTTACTGTCTGGGAGTGGCTATGAAAGCACAGACTAATAGTAAAAGCATTTGCCCAGAGTCTCAAGTACCTTTTGCAATCTGTGCTAATCAAGAACTGTGCTAATAGGCTAGGAACTGAGGTTGCAGAGTTATGCTATTAGCTACAATCAATCTGAAAATAAAGTAAGAAAAACTTAGTTTTATCTCTTCATTCAGAAATGAAATCAACACTTTTTGACCTAGATTTGTCTGTGGAGCCAACCACTGTTAATGCCACAAAGAAGTTTATCTCAGCAGACCATGTAAAATCAGTAGCACAAAAGGATTTTTTTTAATGGTGTATTCACAAAGAAAGGGCATAATTACAAGAACGATTTGAGGTCTGAAAAAAAAATCTTACACTGAGAAATTTAAGGAATTCACCCATTTTTCTCATCAAAAAGAAATTTATAAAGCAGTTTGCTCATGGTCTATAATTAGAGTCTATAAGTTCTTTCACAAGCACTGATGTGTGTAACAATATCTCATAGTTAAAAGGAGAAGACAGACAAAATATTAAATGAGAAGGATACTTTCCTAGTCCTTTTGCAGAGACACGTTTTTGTGGTGACTAATATTCACCACTAAAGTAGCTTACTATGGCTTTGGAAAGATTCTCTGTCACTAGGGATGCTATGCTTAGAATGGATGTTTTCCAAAAGATATTTGTATGGTCTAACCACATGTCATGTACTCTTGTATCTAAATCACTGGACTTACCCTTCAGTCACAAATGCTTTCTTTGTATGCCTTGTTGGTTGCATTAAGGAGGAAGAATACTCGTGAAGAGCCCCCTGCTGAAGAGTTTTTCATTTAATAGCTTAAAATATGTAGGATGGCACTGTGACCTTGAAAAGACAGAAAAATCATTTGTGGTAATGTGTAAGCTAAATAACCAATATGTAGAAAACTTGTATTTCAAGGACTTCAGCTGATGCACATACCTAGGATTGCCAGGGGCTACTGTCTGGACAGTCTGTTTCTTGTGAAAGCATCAAGAGCCATCTCCTTGCATAAGTATCGAAAAGTGGAGGTGTAGAAGATCGAAATAACATTGGATCTATTGTGACCTTTACTAATAATTTCCACACTGCTGATGGTGAAGTTGTAGAGCTTCCTTCCAGATCACAGTTCTTAGCTCGAAATTTGAAAGCGTTTTCCATCTGCAGCTCTGGAGAAACTAAATATCTTGCCTTGCATTTAGAAAAGGCATTGACATTGCACCAATAATCTGCAAGGTCATCATGTGTCTGTGTTTTAACTGTTCTTCATTGTTTCAACAATCACTAACTTAGATAATGGACAAGGACAAGAAGCAACGATTTAAAAGGATGAAAGACAGTAGTTTACTAGAGCATATGATGGCAGATAGTACTGATTACAGGTATGTGTTGGATAGACCAGGACCTGAGTCATCGCTCTGTTCACGCTAATGAAAACAAAGCATTGAGCAACACCTACAGAAATATCCAGTAGAGCAATCAATGAATTTACATGATAATAAATATGTATATATAGGCTACAATTGTTCCTTCATTAAAAACTAGAGGGAAAGATATTTTAAGAATAAATAAACCCAGTTATTTTACAACACATGACCTCATGAACAGGGACAAAAATAGAAGGGGGTTGAAACCTAAAGTGCATTCTATTATGATATTAAAAGGTCAATTTTATATCAAAATTGAATAATTGTTTTAGGCAGAAGGAGGGATTGGACACAGAACAGATAATGACCTCTCTATCCAGCACTGCCAAGCAGGCCCTTTCTGCTGGAGGCACGGAGATGCAGTCTTTGAGGTAAAGTAGTGGCAGGAGTGGAGATTAAGCATGACAATAAGTCACAGGTCAAACAGAGTTCTCATTTCAGTCATCACAGACAAGTTTTATGCTCCAAGAAAAAAAATCTGAAAGGTCTTTAGACACATTTTTAAGAGGCGGGCAACTCTCTAGGTGTGTTTCTCCTACCATATCCCAAACAGTGTAAAGAAAACAGTTGTTATTAAAATAAAGCACTTGAAGTATGTTGTCAGAATCTATATGAATCAAGGGGTAAGGCTTTATGGAAGAAGTTGGAACATAAATGTTATATTCTTCTCAGCTGAAGTACAGGAAGAAGGTATACAAAAGAAAATTATAATTGGAGAAAAGTGAAATGTTTTTAAATTTTTGGCCAACGTACCGCAACTAGGGGTGATATCCAATATGGACAAGGATGTATTTTAACAAATAGTATCTCAGAGATTTTTGAATTAACACGTTCTTTTGCCAAGGGGTGCTTTGTGGAGCATTACAACACAAGCATTTCTTTAGTTACTGTAACTTTGAAGGTCACCATAACTTATTCATATATTCATAAAGCACCGGCTTACACCAATTGAACAACTAGAAATCCTTCATTGTGTAGAAGAATACCTATCTTGGAAGAGGTGAGAGAAGATATCAGGGAAGGTATTTACTTGAAAAAAACAGAGGAGCTAGTAGAATGTTTAGATACTAAAATTTATACTGCTTCTTTGATGAGTAGGTCATTGTCCATTCCCTTTCACAGCACCTGAGATCACCCAGCTTGACCTCTTGCACTGGCATCTTACCCAGGGCACCAAGACGTGCATATGTTGTTTGCTCCTCCAGCTATCTTATTGTCTTCTGGAACTATTTTCTTTTGCATCCTTCCTGGCTCTCGGATACATCTAATGGGTGCTTATTCACTGGACAGAGCTTCTGCTTGTTTGCAAAGCAAATAAGGAAATTAAATCCATCCCGGACTTCTTTCATGTGTCTCCTGTCATCCCCTCATATCCATGTGATTCTCTGAAATATCAGTCACCATGATCCTTTCAATGACATCTCCTATTTTAACTGGAGCTAGCTGACTGTTAAATGTAAGCACATGTACTGATTGCTATCTGGCCCTAGTTAATTTGCTTTTTAAAGTAAGGTCTGTTGCACTTTGACACTTCTAGACAGTTACCTAGTCCTGTCAAAATTATTCCCTGATTTCTAAAGAGACTGGTAAAAGGAGACACCTCTGGAAACAGGATAAATGTGTATCTGACCAAGAGTCCAGCATTATTGTCTATGGGAAGCAGCCAAACTTGCTTAATTGAAATATCCACAGTATTGGAGTATCATCTCATTAATTAATTGAGGGTAACTAATATACAACTTTTCATTCCAAATGCTACAGATAGCAAAGGGCTTAGTGCCTCCATGCCTTAATGGCTGACCTTTTCATACTATTTAAAAAATTCCAAATGTACAGGTAACTTTTCTCAATTAAGTGTGAATATTCAGGTACAGTATAAATAAGGCCCAGAAGATCTGAATAACTGTTAAATGATAGTTATTTAGTAATCTAAAATTTACAATTTTAAATCAAAATATGTCCTCAAAATTTCATTTTTTTTCATTACATACTATGGAGAAAAAAAAAAATCAGGATTCTTTTATCCTGTTTTTATCTTGTGTTTTGACTTGCTTTAAGAATAGTGTAGTTAGTAGATTCAGAACAAATTGTCTGCTTGTCCACTACATGATAAAAATTTGGCTGATTTCACCATAAATGCTAACTTCTGCAAAGTAACATTGGTGATCAGTAAAATGCTGCATTACAGGATAAAATATAGCTGGCAAAAGTTCCATGAGGGTTTTACTGGATCCAATTCTAATTCCCACAGTCTGATTCAAACTAAAATATTGGCTTTGACAGCTAAAACAATGCTACAGAATAAAAAGAAGGTTTTGCTGGAAGAGATGGACTTGACCATGGATATTTTAATGAGGGGTCATGCTTCTCTACCAATCCCCTTTCATGGGTGAGATATCTTTTATTTCATCATGAAAGCTATACTTGAGTATTACATTTGTTCACATTCAGTTGTGGGATCTGAGTGTGCGATACTGCTTTGTAGTTCCCTGAGCTGTGTTTTGACTCACAATAAGAATGTCATGGGGATGGGAGACTTGACATTGACAAGTGATTTCTTGGCTTTCAGAAAAAAACTTCTCTGCATGACAGGGCCATCACACTATAAGGCAGCTGTGGTCCTTCAATCTCTGTCTTACACAGCAAGACACACCACAAACAAAATGTTGCACAGGGCAAGGATCAGAAAAATGGTGTTTTCTCTGAGACACTAATCTTTTTATTTTTCCACTGTGCATAATTACTTATAAATTAACAGATTTATGAATCACTTAGGACAGTTTACTTGTACAATTGTATGTATTGACAATGCCATGAGAATATTACATGCAATAATTCATAACACTATGCTGTGTAGGCTTTTTCAAGTAATTAAATCCCTGATTTAAATCCCACTGAAATCAGTAATACAAACAGTGGATTTCATGAGATTTGGGCCAGTCGTGTTTTACAGTACTTCTGGTATTTTAGTCCTGCACTTAACTTCTTGGTGAATACAGTTGCTCCAGATGAAAAATGTTCATTACGAGAAAAGTTTCACCCAAGATTTTAAACAGGTGTAAGCACTGTTTTATTAAATAATGAGTTTATTTGGCCACAAAATTTATTAATTTTTATCTATTCAGAGCATATCAGAATTTCTAGACCACCACACAGTCAGCTGGCCTATAAACAAGACATCATTAGTAAAGAGGAATGTGCACTCATTGCAGTAGTTTGGACATAAACAATGGAGTTAGAGATGAATGCAATTTTAATTTCTTGTTATTTTTTTGGTTTCAAACAAAATAACTGCACACAGTGGCTGGAAATATACCGAGGTGTATTCCATAGTTTCTTCATAAATTCTTCACACATTTGTTGGCCCCACTGATGCCAGGGAATATATTATCAATTTGAATTGGTGAATCAAAGCTAAATGTGATGGCTTCGGCTAGGGTAATTTTCTTTGTGGTGATTAGTATGGGGCCATGTTTTGGATTTGTGATGGAAACCGTGTTGATAACTCAGGGATATTTTAGTTATTGCTGAGCAGCCTTTACATATCTTCAAGGCTTTTTCTGCTTCTCGTACTACCCCACTAGTGAGTAGGCTGAGGTTGCACAAGCAGTTGGGAGGGGACACAGCTGGGACATCTGGCCACAAATGACCAAAGGGGTATCTCACCCCGTATAATGTCATGCTCAGTGTATAAAGCTGGGGGAAAAGAAGGAAGGTGGGATGTTTGGAGTGATGGTGTTTGTCTTCCCAAGTAACTGTTACACATGGTGGAATTCTGCTTTCCTGAGGATGGCTGAACTCCTGCCTGCTAATGGGAGTGTTGAATGGATTACTTGCTTTGCTTTGCTTGTGCACATAGGTTTTGCTTTGTTTGATAAGGTGCCTTTATTTCAACCCACAAGTTTCCTCACTTTAACACTTCCCATTCTCTAATACTCTTCCTTATCCCACTGTGGAGGTGGCTTGAGGGTACTTATATAGATGAATATGAACTCAAAATTTGAGAATTAGTGATTCCAAACACAAGATTCCAGAGATCTGAAAATGGAATGGAGAAAATCACAAAAGGGAAATTAAAAGAGAAAAAAAAAATCCATTGCAGGATTTGCTCATTTTAACATTTGTCTTTTAAGTTTGTAGTTTCAGTAGTATCATGGTGGCAGAATCACATCACTATATCAATAAACAAACACCATGTAAAATACAGAAACAGAGCACTAGATATTTATTTTAATTTAACAGATTATACTTTAGACATATCTTTCCCTACAAATTCCTTGCAAGAAATCAAACACATTCTGAATTAGACTTGCCTAGAATCGTGACATTTATTACCAGTTAAAATACTTCCTATCCTGTTTGTGATATTTATATGTAGTATGAACATGCATGTGCTGGTCCATGACAAACTGACCCTCAGACAATTCACAGAATCACAGAATCACAGAATCACTAGGTTGGAAAAGACCTCCAGGGTCATTGAGTCCAAGCATTCCTATCTGCCACTAAACCATGTCCCTGGGCATCTCATCCACCCATCTTCTAAACACCTCCAGGGATGGTGACTCAACCACCTCCCTGGGCAGCCTCTGCCAGTGCCCAATGACCCTTTCAGTGAAATTTTTTTCTGATGTCCAGCCTGAACCTGTGCTGGTGCAGCTTGAGGCCATTCCCTCTTGTCCTGTTCCCTGTCACTTGGGAGAAAAGGCCAGATCCCTCCTCTCCACAACCTCTTTTCAGGTAGTTGTACAGAGCAGTAAGGTCTCCCCTCAGCCTCCTCTTCTCCAGGCTAAACAACCCCAGCTCACTCAGCCATTCCTCATAAGGCCTGTTCTCCAGCCCTTTCACCAGCTTCGTTGCTCTTCTCTGGACTCGCTCCAGAGCCTCAACATCCTTCTTGTGGTGAGGGGCCAGAACTGAACACAGTACTCGAGGTGCTGTCTCACCAGTGCCAAGTACAGAGGGAGAATAACCTCCCTGGACCTGCTGGTCACACCATTTCTGATCCAAGCCAGGATGCCATTGGCCTTCTTGGCCACCTGGGCACACTGCTGGCTCATGTTCAGTCGCTGTCAACCAACACCCCCAGGTCCTTCTCCTCCAGGCAGCTTTCCAGCCAGGCTTCTCCTAGTCTGTAGCTGCATAGAGTTATTGTGCCCCAAGTGTAGGACCCAGCATTTGGCAATGTTAAACCTCATGCCATTGGACTCTGCCCAGTGGTCCAGCCTGTTCAGATCCCTTTGCAGAGCCTCCCTACCCTCCAGCAGATCCACACTCCACCCAGCTTAGTGTCATCTGCAAACTTGCTAATGGAGCACTCGATGCCTTCATCCAGGTCATTCATAAAGACATTGAACAGGTCTGGACCTAGCACTGAGCCCTGGGGAACCCCACTTGGAACTGGCCTCCAGCTGGATTTAACAACATTTCCCACCACTCTCTGGGCTCCGCCATCCAACCAGTTTTCCACCCAGGAGAGTGTTTATCTGTCCAGGCCAGAGGTGACAGTTTCCGAAGCAGAATGCTGTGAGAAACTGTGTCAAAGGCTTTACTGAGGTCCAGGAAGATACATCCACAGCCTTTCCCTCATCCAGCAGCCGAGTCACTTGGTCATAGAAGGCGATCAGGTTAGTTTGGCAAGACCTGCCTTTTGTGAACCCATGTTGACTGGGCCTGATCACCTGGTTCTCTTGCATGTGCAAGATCACACTCAAGATCACCTGTTCCATGACTTTCCCTGGCACCGAGGTCAGACTGACAGGCCTGTAGTTCCCTGAATCCTCCCTGCGACCCTTCTTGTAGATGGGCACAACATCCCCCAGCCTCCAGTCCCATGGAACTTCCCCAGTCTTCCAGGACTGTTGGAAGATGATGGAAAGGGGTTTGGCCAGCACATCCGCCAACTCCTTCAATACCCTCGGGTGAATCCCATCCGGCCCCATAGACTTGTGGGTGTCTAGTCACACTAGCAAAGCTCTGACCACCTCCTCTTGGACCATGGGAGCCTCATGTTGCTCCTCTGGCTCCTGGGTTTGTACAGAAAGGGAACAACTTTCTTTACAATTAAAGACTGAGGCAAAGAAGGCATTAAGTACCTCAGCCTTTTCCTCATCCCCTGTCACTGTTGTTCCTTCTGCATCCAATAGGGACTGTATGGTCTTCCTAGTCCTCCTTTTATTATTTATATATTTATAGAAAGATTTTTTGTTATCTTTCACTGACTTTGCCAATCTGATTTCTAGTTGAACCTTAGCCCTCCTGATTTTTTCTCTACACAGTCTCACTTCCCTCCTGCAGTCCATCCAAGAGGCCTGTCCCCTCTTCCAGAGACCATAAACATTTCTCTTCTTCTTGATATCACTCAAGACCTCTTTGTTCAACCAAGCTGTTTTTTACCCCTGCCAACTTTATCCCGGAGCATGGGGATGTCTTTCTCCTGAGCCGCTAGGATCTCCTTTCTGAAGAGCTCCCAGCCCTCATGGGCTCCCTTGTCCTTAAGCACTGTCTCCCATGAGACTTTGCCAACCAGCCTTCTGAACAGTTCAGAGTCTGCCCTCTGGATATTTAATGCTACTGACCTGCTAACCACCCTCTTCACTTCACCTAGAACAGAAAACCCTATCATCTCATCATCGCTTAGTCCTAGGTGTCCTCCTACTGCCACATCCCCCACAAGGCCTTCTCTGTTCACCAACAGCAGGTCCAGGAGGGCACCTTCCCTTGTTGGTCCATTCACCAGCTGTGCATGGAAATTGTCTTCCACACACTCCAGGAGCCTCCTAGACTGCTTCCTTTCTGCTCTATTGTACTTCCAGCAGATATCAGGAAGATTGAAGTCTCCCACAAGAACGAGAGGCATTGATCTAGAGATTAACCCCAGCTGTTTATAGAAGAGCTCATCAGCTGCTTCTCCTTGGCTGGGTGGCCTGTAACAGGCTCCCATCACAAAATCTACCTTCTTATGGGCTCCTCTGATTTTAACCCACAGGCACTCAATCTCCTCATCGCCACAATCCATTTCAACAGTGTCCAAGTCCTCCCTTACAAAGAGGGCTACCCCGCCTCCTCTCCTTCCCTTCCTATCCTGCCTGAAGAGTTTGTACCCCACCATAGTTGCACTCCAGTTCTATGAGTCATCCCACCACGTTTCCATGATGGCAACTACATCATAGGCTCCTTGTCCTACAACAGCTTCCAGCTCTTCCTTCTTATTACCCATGCTGCGTGCGTTGGTGTAAATGCACTTCAGCTGGGCTGCCGAGCCTTCAGCCCTCATAGAGGGAACAGAGTTTCTTCCCATTTGCCTGGTAACTGGAGTAGCTTGTACCAGAGCGCCCGTATCTCCCTTACCACCCCCAGGTGTGTTCACCCCCACTTTCTGTGTGGTGATGTACTGCTGGTCCTCACCAGCACACCCTCTCTGAATCACTAGTTCCCTACATCCAGGCTCGCTCCTGTCTAGCCTGGTCTCAATCCCCTCCCCCTTCACATCTAGTTTAAAGCTCAATTTATGAGCTTAGCTAGGTTTTAGCAAGGGCTTTAGCCCCTCTAAGAGACACACGTGTCCCATCCTTAGTAACTAAGCCTGGGGGTGCATGAACCACCCCATGATCAAAGAACCCGAAGCCCCTTTCCTCACACCAGGCTCGGAGCCAGGCTTTAATTGAATTCTTCTTCCTGACTTCCAGCTCCTCTCTGTTTGGCTTTGGGATAGAGCAGAATACTATTTGTGCCCCAGAGCCCTCCATCATTTTCCCAATGGCCCTGAAGTCTTTCTTGATACCTTTGGTCTTTCTGTTTACTAAATCATCATTACCAGTTTGGACTGGTATCAGAGGATAGTAGTCTGTCTCACGGACCAGGGAAGGAAGTTTTGTAGCTACCTCTTTCACTGATGCCCCCGGTAAGCAGCAGACCTCTCTGTGGAGCGGGTCTGGTCTGCAGATGGGTCCCTCAATTCCTTTTAGGACAGAGTTCCCTACAACAATCACCCTCCTCTTCTTCTTAATGGAGGATGTTTTTATCTTTTTCTGAGGATGGTGCAGCCTAGTGAAAGATTCTAGGCTGTGGGAGCCATCATCATCATCCTCATCCTCAGGATTGGATTCCATCTGCAGCACATGCTGCTTGTTCACCTGGGGGATCCTTATGTAATCCTTATATAAAATCTTTTTTTTTAAATTAAGCTCTTAATTTTGGCATAAAAATACATCTCACTTATTCAGAATTGAATCCTCCTCCCCCTCAATTTATGTTTCATGTTTTCATTTTGACAGAGAAAAAATATTTTGCATTTTCCCCATTCCTACTTATTTGGGCTTCTAAAACTGCAATGAAAAGCCCCTATGGCAGCTAATTGGCATTACTATCATTTGTACTGGCTTTGCTTGCCATTCCTTTTGTTATACAAAGATTGCATTACCTCTGTTCCACAGATTAAGACTTAGAGCACACATCGAGGCAATTATTTATGATGTTCCTTAAATCCTTCTCTGAATCACTGCTTTCTAAGAAAAATCTTCTGTTTTCTAAAAACAGCCTTTCTTCTTTGTTTCCAGTGATGATTTTTTTTACTGTATGCAGTGTTGGCAAACATGATCACGAGAACTGTTAGTTAATAGTTTCTAATATGACTTCTCTAGCTTTCTTCTTTTCTGTCATTTCAGGAATAAACCAAGTATTTTAGTTAACTAATATTTCTGCAATAATGAGAGTTATACATAATGCTCAATAAGAAATAATCACTATCATTATTTTTTTACACATGAACTCAGTGCCCTCATACTGTTGGACCGTTGGTGCCAACTAATGCTCCCCTAGAAGAAACTGTACTGAAACTCAACTGGGCCTAGTTTCCTAAAGCAAAAATCTTCCTTGAACACAGTAAAAAATAAATGCTAAAACTACATAGCATCAGTCCATCTCAAATCTAAAAGTATCACAATTTTACTAATGAACTATTACAGCAGTCAGCCCAGACAGTGCTGACAGCCCAGACAGTGCTGACAACCCAGATATTAGAAGGTGATGGAAAGGTGATACTGGGGCTAAGTGAAACTTCCATTGAGGAAACTTCTAGAAAGAAATTTGGAAATGTGTTCTTATCCTCAAGTCTGAGCAAGAAAAGATAATTGTGAAAATATTGTCAGTATTACAATGTCTTGTAGAGGACTGTTGCTTTCCTGCATTGAGGCATAATAAATGGATGAGGAAAGGGGTATTTTGTAGGCATCCTCATGCACACTAGAAGCCTTGTTGAACTAGAAGATAAACACTGTCCATGAGCTCCTTTGAGATGGGTGCTGGAGCCACGGTAAAGTGGACTGCCTTCAACAGACATTAAATGAGTTGTCAGAGTAAACACGGTTTGCATGCAAGATGAGGCTATAGCAAGATTCATCACAGAATACAAGACCGAGTGAAGACGATTGCAGTTGCATCCTCCTCTTGCAGTAATTACATTGTCATCCTCCATTATTACTATTTCCAGGTGCCAAGTGCAACACTTTGGCTGTCACTTTTTAATCTCTTTTTTTTTTTTTTGGAGGGGAGGACAGGCTGACAACTCTGCAGAGTTTTGCTAAACTCTTCTTAGAAGGTAATACCTTTTTCCTATTAGATCCATTTTTAGTCCCCTTTTCCCTCATTCCCAGGAGTGTGCCTGCCTTTCTCCCCACTCTCTGCTCTTCAGAACATTCACCTAGCACTCTCAGGACAATGCTGCTCTGCAGATCAGCACAATGTGCTTGACATAGTGCACTCACCAAACCATATGATGGGAAATGGTGCTCTTGTGAGAGGTGTTCTCAGTCTTTACTGCTGGACAGTTAAATGGAGAGTGCTGCTTGGTGGGTCACTTTGTTTTCCTCCCTGCAGCTTGCATAAACAGTGATGAATTTTTTTCAGGAAGTGACAAGAAAGTGAAAAGCTATTACCACAATAAACACTCAATAGCAGACTGCTCTTTTTAAACAGTCATTTGGGTTAGGGACAGAGTGACATCCACTTAAGTCCTGCTCTTTTCTATTAGCAAAAGGAGTTCCCAGCCTTTAACAGAAACCATATGGATCACTACCAGTGGATTTCTGAAGACTATATGAATTTATAATCCAACATAGTTTGCAACTAAACCCCAGTTGCACCAGTTAATAATAAAGACAGACATTCAAATATACACACTCTTGCCCCTTGGTCTTACAGAAACAGCGCAGAGCTGGGAATTAACCATGGGCCTGCCAGCCAGAGTAAACTAGCAGCTTGTTCTAAACCTGAAGATGTGCTTGGATGCTGAAAATCTCCTCTGTTGTCTCAAGCTGTATCTTATTCTCCAATAAAAGCCACACATTTTTTGCAACCCTCTGCAACCCTGAATAAGAGGAAAGGCTTTTAGTGTGACTATCCACTTGGCATGAGTTAGTAAGTCTCCTCTGCCTCTTATCTAAGCCAAACTAGCTCAACAATTCCCCTGCCAGAAGGGAAGTTTGCAAGTCACTTACAAACCTGTCTTACTCAGCTGATTTGTCTGTAAATAAATCCACAAACTTTGCAAATTTGCTCTGTGCCTCAGAACACATATTGGTATTTCTGTGTTGGTTAAATATCTTGTTCCCATTTACATTGCTGTGAATCAGTAAAATCAAGGACTATATGTACTGTCTGTCACTGAGTGTAGAGTTTAGATGTGTAGCAGATGTAATGTTGCTAGAGCAATCTACTTATGATAAACTTTCAGGGCAACAAAACCATTTTCAAGTACTCTTTTAGAGAAGGAATGAAAGAAAATTAATTTCAGTTCTGCAACACTGACACCTAGAATTACCAGGAAACAAGAGTAAATTCTTCTGCATTGCCAAAGCAAAAAGACATTGGGTTGACTGAAAGATTTTGACTTATCTAAGTAATAACAAGTAAATCAGCAAGTTTTGTAAGAATCCACTGCAGCTTATGGGACCCTATGACAGAAGTAGTACATTTAAGTTGCATTCCAGCACCTACACGATGTTTGGTTTGGTTAACACCAAAGGAAGACCACCACTCAGAAAACTATGGGTTCTTTTCAAGAACTCTCTTCAGTTCTTGAAAAAAGTGTGTCCTCTACTGATATAGGAAAGCTTGTAAACAAATTAGAAGAACCTGAAGGAAACCTTTGAAGTTTTTAAGGCTGAAGATCTTTCTTTGTAGGACTTAGTCCTACATAGCTCCTTGAGCCCAAACCAGAAGGTGTTGGAGAACCCACCATCGTCCAGAATAGCTACAAAACCAGTGAGATTTAGCAACTAGCTCTGCAGAAGGGAACAAAGAAAAACAAAATAACAGCAACAAAAAATGTTGATCTGCTCCTAGAAGTAAATTTTGAGACAAAATGTATATAGTGTTCTAATTATGCACCATGTATAATACGATTTTAAGAGCTCAGATGTATGTAAACCAATATATACCCAAGAACACAATAAAAACCAACTCACAAACAAAAGTCACCCAAAGCCACAAATCTGGTCTAAAAATTACAAAATCAAAATATGTCCTGAATTTTCTGTATCTTTTAAAGTCAACAAACTTGTATTATATGCATATGTCTATTTATCTTCTCATTTCTTCCAGAAAAGTACAGGCATATCAACAGAGGTGGATATGTTCAGATTCCAGGTCATGGTTGTCATAGAACACAGGCTTTCTTCATAGATGGTGAGTTTTTTACAGGGCAAAGATATAAGCTCTGCCAAAAGAAAACTGGCTTCAAACATGACTCCAAGGTAAGAAACAAAGATGAGAGATATTTTATATAATTTTTAAAATATTTTTTGAAAGTCTTTACATAACCCTTTTACTCCTGTCTTATAGCTTTCAATTTCACTCTTTCCTTTTAGCAGTAGCATTTTTTGACAGTCATTCCAAGACTGTATTCCGTTTTAAGTGTCACTTTCAAACACATTGTTCTTATAACTCCAGCTCCAATTTGCTATTTAAACTCTGTTACACATAGCTGGTCTTCTAAAATATGAATAGGACTGTTCTTATTCAGAATTATTAAGGATTTTGATTAAGTTGTGGTTTTCACTTGCCTTTAAATTCAAATAAGAGAAAGGTTTGGGTTTGTTCCATTCCTTTACAGAAAAAAAAAAAAAAAACCCCAACAAAAATCACAAATCCTGAAAATATTCTAGTTTTTAAATCAGTTCTTAAGTCATGAAAATGTCAACAAATGCAATTAATAGGTTAAAGTAAATCTTATTATGGACTAAACCTTATAGAGAAAAGTTCTGATATCTCTGATCTTTTTATAATGTCTCTCTTTTTTTCATAAAGAGGGTATGGTTACTCAAAGATATGCCTTTCAGAAAGAACTGAATAATTTAGGAGAGCAAGTCTCACTGCAATAATGAAGTGGTCCTAAAGTAAAGACTCTGAAATCCTGTAAGAGAGACTTTGTAGAGATTCAGTTTCTTTTTGCCTATAACTAGATTTTGAACTTGAAATTAAAGTGCTCTGAAATAAAGACAAATTAACAATCTGAGGGAATACCTTCTCCTGACAGTGCCTTTGGGAGTATGTACTCTCATGAAATACAGCCTTGGCTTGGCTACCTACCCACATTTAATGGCTGCACTGGTAAGATGAGGCCATAACTTTTGGGGATACTCGGACTTGATAAAACCTAAGTATCTTCCAAGACCACAACTTCAGAGTAGCAGAAAAAGTAAAATAGTTTTTAAGGAGGAACAAAAGTACTACTAAGAGGAACAGCAACAATGGGGAAGAAGAGAGTTATAGGGAGGTGGAAAAACTAGACAGGAAAGATAAGAAGTATAGAAAAGAGAGATCCTGCCTTGGGCAGCCTGATCTAGTGGGACGTGGCCCTGCTCATGGCAGGGGTGTGGAACCAGATGATATTTAAGATTCCTTCCAACCCAAACTATTCTACAAGTCTACAATTCTACGGTTCTACGGTTCTATGATTCTATCATTCTATGATTCTATGATTCTATGACAGCAGAAGTAGGAAAAGGAATAAAATCAAAGACGTCAGGGAGAAGGAAAAAGAGAGAAGCCAGGGTGATTTAAAAGCTGCATGCAAGTAATGTGTAATGGGAAAAGAAAAGGGAAGCTTCTGCTTTTGAAAGTATTGAGTGTTAGTGGATGGGCCTTTGTGAAAAGCTAATGAGGGTATTGAAGATGAGACATGAGGCAAAGTAGCTACAGAGGAATTGTCTTGGTTGAAATAAGCTAAGGAACAACTCTTCTTGGCCTTTAAAAGCTGAAAGTAGTTCCCCCATGGGATGTAATATGAAATTGCTGAAAGCCTGTCTTCCAGATGGAACTATCTTTTCAGGACTGTAAACATTGATGTGAAGGGTGATATTTAGGATGCAGAGGAGGAATCATTGTCAATGATGTAGAGGAGGTGATTGAATGCTCTCCCACTGACTAAGCAAGTGACACCAAGGCATGGTAACCAAAGGGTGCTCTTGAGTCTTGGCTAAAATAATGGGCCGGGACGAACAAAGTCAACAGGGACAAATGCAAAGTCCTGCCCTGGGTGAGAAGAGTCATTGCAAGTGGAAGGAGTTCATGTTTGGGACCTCCAGCTCAGGAAAGATCTGGATAAATCAGGGTGAGGCCAAGTGAGATCCCAGTGCTGATTGGAGCTGGAGTACCTCCTGAGTAAGCAGAGGCTGTGGGCCTGTGCTTGAGTCAGACTGAGCAGAGAGGAGTGTGAGCAGCCCCAGTGCCTCAGGGAAGGGATCAAGAAGACAGCGATGGGCCCTTCACAGCAATGTGAGTAACTGGGACTTTTAAGACTTCAGTTAATGAGTAAGAGACCATCATCTCCACATCTTGTGAAATAATTTTTTTCCCATGACAATGTTGTTTTTATTAAACTATAAGCCTCACAGCTTGTAACTCTCGGGAAAGTTTTGCAAGAACATTGATGGAAGACTAGCCTGTGTGCTATGTGCTGTAATTTCCTTAAACACTTAAAAATACACAATAGAAGCTAATTCTATACTTACCCATGAATGTCCAAGACATTCAGGACATGATTTTTGGTTGTATGGCCAGCAAACAAAATGGCTTCACCTTCAAAGAGCTGCCATGTACGTTTCACAGGACAGTCCAGGCAGCAGTAAACAATGGCATATGGAAATCCTGCCTTTCATTATTTTCCAGAATGTGCCATTAAAAACCCCAGTTTGTTAGATGCTCTGGCAAGTAGAGCAACTCTGCACATGATGTTTAGGATGAGAAACAGGGATTTCTTTATCTGTATGTTGCACAGCACTTCTGGGGAACATCATTATTTTCTATTGTTATTAGGACTTCTGTGTTCCTGCTGATTCACTCCCACTAAATATCAACAGAAGGAGAAGGATGGAGGAGTGATCTGCCTTACTTTTAATGGCAGATTATGCATTTTCACAGAGCCTTATGCAAAGGTCTTTGTTTAAAGTGAATTAAAAGGCTTTTACTCACTTTGATGGTAGTTGTTTCAGGTCCTAAGAAGAATAAAAGCCTGATGAAAAGCCCATGCTCTTGTTGTATTTAGAAAAGTAATTAATAGCAAAGTTAGAAGGAGATCAAAGGGATATGGTAGGTAATTAGAAAAGCTGGGGAAATTGCTCCTTATAAAACAAAACTCGTACAAAAAAGGAAAAAAGAAAGCTGCAAGTTGCTGTCCTCCTAAACGAAAAATATGTTTCTTATTTCTGTTGCAAAACAGTCTGAGAAAATAGACTATAATTTGTTTCTCTCTGCTACTTTAGCCATTCATGGTAAAATTCATTTATGCCAATATGAAGCAGTAAGAGCAACCTAGACAGATGACTGCTTACTTCCTTATTAATTAGGAGAGCAACAGTGAGAGCCCATTTCACTGCAGGCAGAGAATTAGAGGATTAGGTTCATTTGCTGCACTTTTACTTTGGACTCCATGTGGTCCCCATCTGGAGCTGTCAGAAGAGGAGCACTTGACAACACATGCTTGCCAGCTCGTTTTCACTGACATGACTCTCTGGGCCCAAAGGAGCAACACAAATGCTTCCCATGCTTCCTGGCTGCCTTGAGCCCAGCCCTGTGGTGGGTCCCTGCTGCAGCCTGCCTTGAACCCCTCCACACCAATGCCCATCCTTACTGCAGGCATTCCTCAGGTTTCCTGTTAAAGTTGAAAGGGGAGGTATCTGCCAGCAGGAAGGATCCTTTCATTTGCAAAATGGTCTTTTATTTTGGATTCTGCACAGCAAGTAACTTCCATCAGAGTGGGCTGAGGGGGGTCTGCAGTGAAAACCAGACTGCAAAATGAGATGTTCATAGCATCTTCCCTAGGGTCCCGCTCACTGTCCCCTGTGGCTGCCTCTTCAGCCAGGGTATCCAGGAACTGCATCTACAGCTGCCCTGAAATACCTCATGGGGATGTATGACCAAAACACCAGCTGCCATTTACTGAGGATTCCCACTACCAAAGGAGGAATTATTGTCCTGCTGCAGGAAGTAGGTATGAACCCAAAGCAGTGTGTGAAAATACTGTGAGTTCTAGTTAATAGGCATGGTGTGGAGATGAGGCAGTCATGCAGGATCAGGTACATGGCACACAGGTAAGATAACAGATGGTGTGAATACCCATTCTTCTTCTTCCTCAAGGATATCATACTGATGGGAAACATGCCAAAATTTTCTGAAGTCTCAAAGCCTGATTAAAGAGTTATTACATTTCCATGATTCAGAAAGCAAGTATTTTCAGTCTGTTTAAATCACAGTGGCTTCTTCAGCTGCAGAAGACTCCTCACATTTGCTTCACCTCATAACTTCAAACCAAGGAGAGATGCAACATCCACAAGTCAAGAGTGTTTTTTCTCTGCTTCTACTGCCAAGACAAGGAAAACTCTGATGATGGGGTGCTAGAATTTGTCTATGTCTTATTTCACACGAGCATGTGATGCATGTGGTAATGCATCCCCTAGAGAAGGAAAAATCATCAGGCTTCCAATCTCTTACACCATGTTGATGTCAGCCATTTATTTAGTTCTGCCATTTAAAAAAATTGTTTATTTTTATCTATTTATGAAATTTGAATTTGCGTGCAACTGTGTGGTTCCACCTGATCTTGCTCTCTACAAGGCAAGTAAGGCAGGTTCAGGCCTCAAGATCTGGCCAAAAGAGGCATAAAGTCGTGCAGAAGAAGGAAGTGCTCATACTGTAGGTGGCACTCTCTGATCCAACTCAGCTGGAGATCAAGAGCTGGACTCTGTTAGGCATCACACTGCAATTGGAGGTGCTGTCTTTCCACAGAGATATAATGCAGAGATTCAGGCAAATTGCCATCATTAAAAATGCCATAGCACTTTCCCTGCAGCAGTAGAAGTGTTACCTTTAGTGTTCAAGCCAAATTTTAATTTGAGTAATTAACATTGCCTAGAATTCTCCTGGTGATTTCAATGAGATAAGGCAATTTAAGCTTTTCTGTTCCCTGCCATGTTCTTCTGTGCTGCTTTTATACAGGTGTCGTATTTCACCTTGAGGTGATTGTACAGCAGCTGTTGATAAGGTGATTCTACATGTACAACATGTATAAGGGTGTTGGTGAAGATTTTAAAGCATGTTGAGCACTTTCTGGATTAAAAGCAAGATGAGTGTGCAATTGTGTTGTAATAACATTATGCATATCTTCTTCCAAATATGCTTTTGCAGAACTGTTAACCTTAATGGGAGTTGCATACATACATTTGAAAATGACTCTGAATTCTCTCAAGGCATAATAGCTTCATCAGAAAAAGATCAGTTAATAAAAAAGGCTCTATTCATGTGAATTTATCAAAGAAAAGCTTCAACTATTTTGCTCAGTATAGCAACTTCAAAGACTTTCAAAGAAGATTCATTCAGATACTACAAACCAGCCTCACTGAGGATGACTGCTGGGTAAACACTGAAAGAGAAAAAATAAGATAAGCACACAGGAGGTTTTACAAAGAGAGAACACGTTTTGCTCTTCCCATTGCCCCACATGGGTTTAAGTGCCTGACCATGAGCCCCCAATTATGTTATTGTTGAAGTGCCTTTGAAGCACTATGCAAGCTCTTATATTCCAAGGAGTCACAGGAAAGGATGTTGCTGTTGTTTTTATGCAGTTCACCAGTTCTTAATGGACTTCATATGGTCTCTGTTTTTTTCAAAGGACTCTCTCTTATCACAGCTAAAGAATGGTTCTCTCTTCCCTGCAAATTCTTCATCACAAATTTATCTGTTCTCCCTCTCCAAAACCATATACAAATAAATCCCTACAATTCTGCAAAGGCATGTGAAGCAGTAACTTCAATTAACTATTACTTCGTGCAGCAACACTTCAGCTATAAAAATTAACTTCAGAACCACTACATCACTCTGTCCTTCTATATCCTATCCAGATCAAGCACAGAATTAGCACTTGAAGCTAAATGCAGGGAAGCATCCTCAATGACTTCATGGAAATACCACCAGATTGCGGTATGGTCATGCTTAATGGTGATTATTCCTGCTTTGGTACCTCCTGGCAGTGTTTGTTAGACATCATCAGAAGCCATGCCCAGGCCTGATCTTTGGGGCATGCAATTTGTAGCGATCCCAAGGGAGCAGAGAGCCATGAGCATAACAGTGCTGCTAAGCAGAACAATCTGGTCTCATTGGATTCTTAGTTTAAATCTCTTTGGTTTTTTAAAAAAAATAAATCTGTGCATGACTTATTGAATGAATTAACTATTAACTTGGACTTGATTGTGAGTAGTAAAAAAAAATAAGCTATGACTAGTCCTTAACTATTTTAAAATACGATATTATTCACATAATCCTGCTGTGAAAGTAGGAAAGCTACAGCCTTTTTTACAGCTGTATGTGTGACATGAGCCAACAAATGTCTTGGCTTCTTGTAGCTACGCTTTAAAAAAAAAAAAAAGAATAGGCTTATTATCTTCTTATCAGGCACTTCCTCTAGAACTAGCTGCTCACTTTGTTTGAGAGAGATCAGCTTTCGCAAATCAAAGCAGCATTGTACAGATAAAATAAATTTTGACTGGTTGGGCTTGGAGGTGAATAAATTCAGAAAGAAAATGCAAGTTATCATCTTATCCCCAAGTATCATAGAATCATAGAATGGTAGGTTGGAAACGACTTCAAGGATCATCTCATTTTTTTGTGAAATATAGTTTAAATGAGATAGCCCAACACCCTGTCAAAGTCAGCCTTAGAATTGTCCAGTGTAGAGGAATCTACTACTTCCCTGGGGAGATTATTCCAATATTTAATTGCTCTTCTGGAATTCAATTGGAATCTCCCAAGGAACAGCTTATATCCATGGATGAAGAAATGAATAAAATCTGGGATTTTTGTTTTCAGGGTGGTAGATTTTTATTGTTTTTATTTCCTGACAGCTGGAGGTTGTAGTTCACACAATGTTATCAAAATAGTTCACATACTATCTAACTGTAAAATAATGCAATTATATGTACAGATACTTATTAAGGAGAACAACCCACATTCTAAGATGAATACAAACGTGGATTAGAAGGGTAAAAGCCAAGTTATTCCTTGTCATATCCATTGAATCTAAACATCATCAGCCAGCTTTGGTTTTCGCCAGCACACTTATAATAAGTTAAGTAGTCAAAAAAAGGCCAATGTAACCAGACATTCACAGTGCCAAACAGCTTGCATCCTGATGCTGTTGCTCAAAACACTGAGCACAAGCTTATCACAAGGAGTCTGCAGCCACCAAACCACTGATCTTTCAGGCAGCTCTCAGGCACGTGCATGCTGGGGACTTTCAGCCTAGGCAACCAGGCTGTACTTTGACTGAAGTGAACCCCCTGAATGTGCATCATTTAGATGTTCAGGTGGTCTCAGTAACAACTGTTTTGATTTATTGTCTCTTGTTAATGAAGAGCTCCTGGAGAGCAGGTCCTGGCTATCCCTTTTCTTAAAGTGTAGAAAGACAACACGAGGTCTCCAAAGGAGTTGAAGAAGCTGAGGTATGAAGTTCTGACACAGATGGTCCAAGTTGTAGCAAACTTGGTGGCATGTAACTCTTCAGTGCAAATACAAACTCTACTAAGGGGATACTACGATCCCTCTGGTAACCATAACATTTCTCAAGAACCATTTATAGTTTATATGTGAAACTCAGACACAGTGCTAACTCACAAGGACTGTGGCATGCAGACTACCAGCACTTTCTCCTCAAGCAGACAACACCGCAGGCATCTCAAACACATGAAAGGTAGCTTATTTTTTCAATATGTTCAGATATTGTCTAAGCCTATATTCTTTCCCACATAAGACAGCTATCTCACTGAGCAATCTCGATATACACATTGTATTAGAAGCATGTTAACTTCTTAATGTCTTTTATTTCACCGCTTAATTTCTGAAAATTTGTTATTGGAATAGTCCTCTCTAGAACTGTCTGTGCAGAGAAATGCTGATTGCCTGGTCTGCAGCCAGGCTGGCTGACTGCCCATTTCTAAGTAAGGAGACTAAAGTGGATCTTTCAAACTTAAATTTAAATTTAAATACTCTTTTAGTTGCGTAGGGATGAGATCACTTCCTCAGTTAATAACTACCAGGGATGCTGGTTTACATTGCTCAGTGGAAAAAAGAATAAAAATTGTAGACAGCATTAACTGCATAGATTTCTCAGAATTTCCTATTTTATTCTGATATGATTTAAAAAAAAAGAAAAAATGTTCCATGACTGGCAAGCATGCTATTTTTTTGAATGACTCCAATGTAAATTAATAATTCATATTATAAGGAAAAACAAGTATAAATGACTTTTCATCTATTGTTAGTCACTGACTGATTTCTTCTCTTTGTATTAATTCATATAATAAATTCATGTAGCAGTCTTTCAGTTAGCAGAATTTAGATGCAGGGTACTGTCATCCAAGAAGAGGACCCAGGAAGTTCACGAAGATATTTTACTTCAGAGAGTAAAGACAGCTTTAAAAGAACTGAGTTGGATACCTTCATGCAAAAATGCACTATATGACTTCAGCATACCCTGCCTTTCACTGTATATACACCTACTAACTGTATCCATTGTTCAAATCTAGGTGAGAAATATTTTTCAGCTATCACCCTTTAAAAATACCCCACAACATTCTGTAAGAAATACATATTTTATAAGAATGTTTCACAAAGTTCGCTGCTACTTTTACCCACATAAATAATATGCAAAGTGTATTCATATCTAGGCAATTCACTGGTACAAAGCTGCATGAGGTGAATTTCAGACTGGACATTAGGAAGCATTTCTTTACCAAGGGTATGGTCAAACATTGGAATAAAGGCTTCCTAGAGAGGTGGCCAATCCCCCAAGTCTGCCAGTGTTTAAGAGGCATTTGGACATTGTTCTCAATATTATGCTTTAACTTGGTCATCCCTGAACTGGTCGAGCAGTTGGACTAGATGGTCATTATGGGACCCTTCCAACTGAAACATTCTATTCTGTTCTGTTGTTTTCTGTTTTATGCTACTCTATTCTATTTACTGTTTCTCAGAAGACTAAACAGTGTTTTAGTCTATCTATTAGATCCTTCTTCCTGACCTCTGCAGCTAGAGAGATAGTAGCAGTTATGCAGAAAGGTGGAATCAACACAAAGGAAGAATAAAGATTTCAGAAACAAATGAACAAACAGAAAGCTCTATGATATGGATTTCACCATAAAAACAGTTTTCTTTCTTCATTTATGAAACCAAACTTTTAATTCTTTTTTTTTTATTGTTAATTTTCAGCTCCTTCATCCTACAACTGCAGCTTATTTTGTTGTAATTTGAAGGAAAGATATAACAGCAGCCAAGAAAGGAAGTCTACCTTACCAGGATGTCTCTGCGTCTCATCTTCATTACAGAATAATATACTCCTGGCTGAGCAAGTCCATGAAGCTTAGTTTGCCTTTAAAGGGAAATCTGAAGCTACTAACATCTTTGCATATTGGATAAGTGTTGCATTACAGTGGCATGCAGCACCTGGTAGAGTCCTGATCTATTTTGAACCTCAATAACAGCCTCAGAAAAATTCAAATGCCCTTAGTAGGCACAAACTCACTTTCCACACTCAGGTTCAGTTTTCCAAAGTATTAAAGGACTCTTTTTTTTTTTTTTCTTTCTTTTTCTTCCTTGAAAGCAGAGCTAACACCACCATAGCAAAATAAGAACCCCATCCTTCCAGTCTAAGTTCCATCCTTCAGTTCCTCTGAGGAGGGAGCCCTTGTGAAGACGAATAGATTCCTGATACAGAAGAAGTTGCTGTGTGAGTATAGATGGCTCACTGGAGCAACATTTGTAGAGTTAGGCCCTACAGCATCTTCTTACTAAGGCTGAAACTACTGAAACTTTTTGAAATTGTTTGGACTGCGCATGCCTGCAAGTTAATTATGATTCTTTTCTTTTGTGCGATTGTAGTTTTAGTTTGATTTTTATTTTTTTTGCCTTCTCCTGAGGTAATACATACAGATGTAGTTAAACGAGCTCAGACTGTATCAGTACATACCTCTAATTCATTCTGGCAATGTGGCCTTGCCAGCCATTTACAAACACTCTGAATGATGACTTCGCTCTTCTCTGGTCCTCTGAGAAAAAAATGCCAAGACTTCAAGTCAGTGCAACACGGGCATGTCAGTATCATACACACCATTTTCAGTTTAGAGGAAACATCTACCTCCAAAACTCTAGCAAATTAGTTCTCAGCACTGAGTTATCCTATTATTGCTTCTATCAGAGTAAAGTACTATTTGTTCACAGTGATTTCTCATCCCAGTGTGACGTCTGCAGCACAGGGCTCTTTGAAGCTTGATGCAAGTCTTCTGGATCGGATGAAGGGAATCTCTGCAATTCTCTCCCTTTGTGAACCTGTATCTTCTCTCAGGGAAAACACCCTGAACAGTAGTCCATTATCTTTTGTTCAGAATTACTTCCAAGCCTCCTACAAATCTTACTGCTGTAGATGGCAGAAGTCAGTATGTGCACCTCATAAAAAGCAGCTGAGACATTCAATCCTTGGAAGAAATCTTGATGCTGATGAAAATGTGGGGAGATATGACATTGACTTTCTAGGGCAAAGGTTGTATCCCTATTGTTTATCATTGTCTTTATCTGAAGTTAACATGTGTCCAGTGAATCTGAATGGATTTTCACTGCCTACTTTTCCAGTAATTGCCTATTTGGTTGGAGATGCAATTCCCTATCTTGGTGATTACTTGCTGTAAGCAACGCTATGTGTCACACAGAAATTTACAAAACCTTTCACCTCTGCAGAGGTGCAGACATGTTGTACAGCTACACTATTCAGAGGGTCTTTGAAAGTTCAGAAGTTCTATTTTTATTAGCTGTTAAAAGCTCCAGTAAGTGAGAAATGTATCTGCTCTGAGATAACACAAATATAGCACACTAGTGAATGGTTAACAGGATTTTTACAACACTTGAAAAAAGTCACAGCAAAATCTTTTTCCATGCTTACTAATTCTCAAATAACTTTGCTCCCAGAGAAACTGGGATCAGTCCTGCAAACACTTACCCATCACCCATTGCAGCCCTAGAGTGTGTGCTTAGTCCGAGCCCAAAGAGCCTGCTAAGCACAGAAGTATTGTTCCTGGACTTTAAAGTCAACCAGCCGCCTGAGTGCTTTGCTGGAGGAAGGCCAGAGAGGCCAGTATCTTGGAGAATTAAGCTCCCAAACTCAATAGTAAGAGTTTGAAGGGACGGGCCTCTAATTCCTAAAAATAAACCCAGTTCTGATCCTAAAAGCAGTCTAAACAAATCTTCTGTAGCCATCTTATGTCTCTTTTAAACAAATTACTACATAAACAACCAGACAGTGTAACTTGATAGGGTGAAATCAGCAACCACTGTGTTCACAGAGTAATATTTAATTCATACAAGTACCTTCACTGAAGCCGAAGTCTATTTGAGTGAGCAGTGATTTAATAAATTGACGAGAGACGTCCTGGATCTTCTCTTTAGTGAAAGGTGAATACTTAATAGCGTTGGTCTAAACCAGTCTTCTTGAACCAGTAGCTGTGTTCCACATCAGTATGCCAGCTCAGATGAGAAGTGGTCTTTTGAAGAGATATTCCCATCTTGTCTCCCTATCTCATGCTTTGGTCACACACATTAAGGTGTACATGAATAGGATTACTTTTGGATGAAACTAAATGGATGGATGCATTCCAGAAGCACCTGGAATGTACCTTAGTCACAAGCAAGCAGTTGGCAACCAGTCCACAAGACCACGCTGGAACTTGTCTGAAATAATTGTAATTTAAAACCACAGAAATGTGTGGAGTGGAGATATTGGGCCCTGGATATGGCCTGTTTCACCCTGTAGATGGACTTCCACTGATCCTCATAAGCTGCTAATGTGGATGTAGACACAGACTCCAGTGCACAGGTAGTGGTGGTAATTTTGGCACATAAGCACTTTCACAGAAGTCAATATATCACAGAGCTTAGGAACGTCATTACCTGCCCACTATGTCATGGCTAGACACATTCTCAGAGGCCTTATTGCAATTTGATGTATTTTTGGCAAACTCATTTCAGCTCCGTCAGATTCAGATCCCCTCAGTGATAATCTTCTACTATTCTTGGTCCCACCTTGCCCCATCATTAATTTTTAATTAAAACATTTTCATGAATTATTACTTCAGAGCCTTTGTTGTTTCCTGAGGTTAAACATTTTACCTGAAGTCTTTATTACAATATGGCACAATCATTTCCTTTTGTTAGTATAGGTTCTTGCATGGAATACCTATTAGTGTGGAAAGTGAGAGTAGCTGATCCTGTTACTCTGTGCAAAACAGTATTATACTGATTGTTGCCCTCTAATTCATCAAGACAGAAATACACTGCTGAGTGTAGATAGTGCCTTTCTGTTGATATTCAGTTGAGTCTGCTGTCACCAGTTGTGTCTCCGTTGCAGTTAGCCTTTATCTCTCACAGTGTCTTTCACCAAACTACACATGCTAAAGCGGACTGATACCCATTAGGATGCAAGAAGAAATAAGATTAACTCAGCTCAGCCTTTATATTCTGCTAGTGTGCTTTTTAGGACAGGCACTTACAGCTGAACATTATCTAAAGGGAAAATGGAGATCAGGGAGAAATAATAACCACTAGAGAAAGACTATGCTCTTTCGTAACATAAATATATTAACAGCCTTATGCAGGGAAAAAGGTTGTTCAGAGAAAACTTAAGCTGGCATATTTCCACTGCAAATTTGGAACTGGACCTAGTGTACGAGGCTTTTTTTTTTTTAATGTAGGCTTTGAGGAGGAACAAAATCAAATTGCAACTGCCATCTATAATGGCACCATCTGGTGGTCCCTATGTCACACCCCTTCTGAAGTCCTCTTCTCGCCTGGAGCAGAAGCACTGCTGAGCCACCCATCCTTCAGCTTCCCTTTGAAACCCAATGCCTCAGTACAACGAGCTGCTCTCGCATATGCTCCTGCAGCTACACACTCTGTCTGCATCTACTGTGAAGAAAGAGGACAGAACAATGATATGATTGTGCATTCAAGTAATTTCTGTGCCTGTCTGTGGCCAGGACTGCTGAGGCAAGCAGCAAACAAATCACTCTCCCAGACCAGCAGAGGGGAAGGTACCAAAAAGCATCATCTAAATAGTTAAACAAAACTAAATGCTTTAAGTACAGCTTGTGGCAATTTATAATTGCAACTTCCATGTGGCACAAAATGCAAATGTAAAAAATACTGAGGACCCCTTTCTAATACTTTTTAAAATAAAATTGGAAACATATTTCTGTGTAAGAAGTCACTAGGCACAACTTCTTGGGGAATAATGGTCAATGTTTTATGGGATTGCTTGTTAAAGTTGTTTCTAAATGGGAAGGACCCCAGGGAAGCTGGCATGAACAGTAAACATTCAAAGGAATAATTTGTGGTGACAAGTGATTCCTTCAGTATTTATTTAACATTTAAAATTTGTCTGAATGAAAAAGGAGGCCAAAGACTGACTAGGTCTGTGATTTGCTTCTGACTGTCTGCCTCCGTTCATCACGGGTTTCTCCAGGTTAAGCAAGCCCTTGGGATGCTGGCAGGAGATAGCCCAGCTAATTCTTGGAAGCCATAAAGGTGATGTTATTTATTCATTGTCCTGTGTGGTTAACTGTGTTCATACTGATCTTATAATGCACGTCACAGTTTGGGTCACTTCCCTTCCCCTACTGAAAAGTATAGGAACAAATGCTGTTTCTTAAATGTATTTTATGAATTGCATTTTCCAAGCTATTGTAAAAACCCAGAACTCTGGGATGCACTCAGGAAGTTGCTCCCGCGAAACACCAGAGGTATATAAGAAAATGTTATGCCACAGCCTCCCTGTACATCCACTGTGCCCACATCTGCACTTGCCCCACTGTACTATACCATACACTTACAGCACTGAGACCATTTTGTGACCAGTGTAAGGAGCCTACAGCAAAATAAGCTGTTAATCAAAGGTGAAAACTAATTTAACCCAGATTTTTGTAGTGAATCCATCAAATAATTTTAACGTGAAGGGTTTTGGCATGTTTACAAACTTCATATTCTATCTCCATTTTCAAATCTATACAGGACAGTCCCATATCCCTCAGGCCAGCCTTGTCTCTGCCAACTTGCAGTTGTTCAGAAAGGGAAGAATTTAGTGCAGTCTTTCAAATATATGGTATTTCTTCTGCCAGTGCCAAGCAGTATTTGATGAAAAGACAAACTATACATGACAATTACTATTTCTTCAGTGAATATACCCTCAGACTGATTCATAGTGACACCCTCTACAGAAACTTGAAGTTTTGAATGGATACATTTTAATCAAATTAAGATAAATAAAACCCAGACATAGCAAAAGCAAATACAAAAAGGTTTCCACAGGCCAAATGAGTTTCATTTTGAACTTGTAATTAATAGGTAGAGTAGAGATTTATCAGTGTTCCCCCAGATATATTTTCCCCTGAGTAAGCTATCATTTTCTAAAGCATTGACAAGTCTAGGGTTTTAACTAGCAGAGATTGTTTTTCATGTGACTAGTATTTTCCAAAAGTTTTCTGGTTCCAAATAACTTAAATAATATGCTGTGTGTTGACTTTCAAGTCTATTTGTCTACCTTTCCTTTTCCAGATTATTTCCCCATTTTAACTCATTCAGTCATTATGAATGCAATTTGTGTTTAGTATGTGTAAGGGTCTGGGTTCAGGGGATTTTAATAGCATGGACAACACAGTGACTCTTTTTGCAATTAATATATACCTCCATCAGGACTAGAAGGACAACTGATATTTGCATCTTCTTTATTTTTAAATTGTTACACTTTCTGAACTAAACCTTGAGGTTACTCACTGTAGCTTCTGAGCATCTCATTGCATACTTTCCTTTGTTAGGGAACAAAACCCCTAGATTTAAAGATGGCTTTTCCTATTGTAACAACAGAAATGTTACATTTATTTCCATTGTTCAGCAATTATTCTTGATTTCTGAATGAATAAGAAGCTAAATCAGATCTGGAAGGTATGTTCAGATAACCTACATTTGCTCTCTGAGTGTGGGACATCAGATTTGCTCCATGTGCATGTTGAGGAGACACTTGGTGAGAAGCTTTGATCCCACACAGGGTTTGCTATTTTTTTACTAAAGTACATTAACACATGCTGGGTGTTGCACAGATAAGTTGGCGCAAGCTCCTGCCTAAGTTTTTTCCAGTCTGTAGAGGTGTAACGTATGCTGAACTCTCAATATGTCTACCAACAGTAGGGATGCTTCTACTCTTACTTCTCCCTTGCCTGAAATCGAGTGTGCTTATGTTTAAATTGAGGATTAAGGAAGCTGGAATTTATTAAAAATTTTAATATAAATTTTGGTCTACTCTTGCTCAAAGACAAAAATCTCCTTGATTTTATGGGACAAAATTCCTTTCAAAGGTACATCTACCTTGTTAGTAGACAAATGCTGTGAAAATGTGATACATAATTACCTGGACTGCATGGTCTCTGTGTGTGTGCAGAGAAACATTGAAGATCTGCTATAATTATTATTGAAAGATATTTATTATGGTTGTATCTGTAACATCAAAGAAATAGTGAAGATAATCATAGCCTTTGGCTAGAAGGAGAAAATGAACAAAGAATAAATTAGTGAAGAAAATATGTTGCAGTATCTATTTCACTGTTAAATCGTTATTTTGTGGGAACTGTGAGAAGACTATAGCAGAGAACAAGGATGAGGCAAACCCGCAAATGGGAAGACAAAAAAATCTAAAATCTCCCAAATTTGTCTCTTTTCAGGTGATTGAAAGTCCAAATACTTCACATCACCATTGCAGGACGTGCAGGTATCCATTATAACCACACACATTGTCATATGTTTTTGCTTCCCCTCAGCCCAGGGTCCATGGCAGCTCTCCAACATCCTTTTCATGTGTTATTGTACTGTTGCTGTCCCCTGTAGCAGAGTGTGAGGTTCTTTCTCCTTTGAAATGATTTCCCATGCCATTCCCAGACCTTGGTCATCTTCCAAGTCCTTCCTGATCAATCTAGCATTGTAGGATGTCAGCTCTCATTTTCTTTCCTATGAGTTTATGGGATTATACATTTTGTATTTGTAGCGTAACTGTTTTCTTTCTGTTTCTGACTTTTGTTCATTAGTTCTTTTCTTCCCAGAGAGATTTTCTTCTCTTACTCTTTGGCCTCTCATTGAATCATCACCACCTCCTTCTTCCTCTGTGTAGCATAGCTGTGAGAATATTTTCAAGCAAAGGCAAATCAGCAAAATGTGTGTTTCCTGATGTTAATTGCACTTATGGTGGGTGTTGGACTTTGTCTTGGGAAAAGGTACATAACAAAAGGAGCAGTCTACAATTTCACCTCAGGGCCACACTGAAGCCAAAAAACAGACATAGATTGAGAATAATTTGTCAGTCTTCTTCTGGTGAAAGGTTGACATGACTGTGGGGCCAGATTGTGCCCTAGATAAGCAAGTTCTATGAAAACTTAAGAAAATACTTTGGTTTACCTTTACTTAACTTTTCGCCTCCATTTGTTTCTTTCTATCTATCCTTAGGCAAGAATAGCTCAGGGGTTTATGACTCAAACAGCCACATTGAGACATGGTCACCTCATCCAAAATGCACTGATGGTCGTGTGCTATATTGTTTACCCTCCCATGTTCTGACCCCTAGGGGATAAAAGAGGATTGGTGGTGAGAAGCTGCTACCTTTATGCTCCCCACGTTGCAATGGAATGGGCTGTTACACTGTGCACAGGATTAACCACAGGGCGTATCAAACCCTGCTGAACACTAAGAGAGAGAATATGCAGTCCTGGGAGATTAGGGATTAAAGAAAAGGGAAAATAGTAAAGGAAGATTGAGAAGTGAATTGCTGTTTTCCTCTCCCATGTTTCTTTGATGGGATGCTGTAGTCAACCAGCAAATGTTCACTTTCTGTTGCATGTCTCACTGTTCTGGTGAGTGATGGAGTTAACTGGCCTTGTACTGGGAGCTTCTCATTTTCAGGCTAATGTTGTAGGGCTGAGGTAGAGCATTAGGTCAGATGGGTTAATTTTATACTAGGCAATTATCAGCCAGCAAGAACTGGGTACAGCATGTTCTGGCTGTGATCCCTTTATGCTGCTTTCTTGGATGAATAGGACTGGCAAACCCAAATATTTTTATTATTCCCCCACCTCCCACCCCTTTAATGTGTGTAAATAGTGGTTCTCAGAATGATGTCTCAGATACGCAAAACTTGAATTTTCCAAGAGAAAAAGAGGTTAATTTGTTAGGAATCAAACAGTAAAATTGAATAATACTCTGCTTTTCTGGAACAAGTTTTATCAGCAAATGTTTTCAGTTATCACAGGAGATAAATAATTGCACCATCAGCTTTTTTGGAATAATACATTCATCTCAGAATATATGATTTCTTTTAATGATCACATTTCTTTTGATTTTGAGCCAATGTATACTTGCAGGGATTTGAGGGGAGGAAATGAGTACAAAGCAGGATGACTGCTCAGTAAACACAATGGTGATAAGATTTCATATTCTTCTTACTTGCTTGGCATAATGCATTGCTGAACTCTGTATGATAAATTGTACCAAGGAGGACACAGCTTTCATTGTAGTCACAAGAGGACTCATATTCTAAGCAAAACTGACATTTTGGCAGAGGGAAAGGTGAGGAGGGACATATGCCAATACGTGACGCTGTTCTGAATTAGACAGGAGTTTCCTGCTATAATCCAAAACTAATAGCAATGAATTCTGTCCAAGAGAAAGGTAAGCCTCAGGAAACAATGTGAGGCCTTTCTCACCCCAATTCAGATTATGTATGACTTTCATGAGCAAATGTTGTAGTGAAATAGTGAAAGCCATGGCAACAACAAGCACTGTTGCTGGCGTTGCTAGTAGAAGCGGGTGGTGTGCCTGCAGTATGACTCATTGTCTTCTGCAAACAAACCAAATGAAAGCATTGTTCATGCATGGAGATGTGTACCTGGCTGGGACAGACCCTGTTCGGGAGCCAGTTACATCACCCTGGCGGATTCCTCTGTTCAGCACACCCAGGATGGCCTCTCTGTTAGCTGGTAAAACCCACCAGCAGAACACTGCCTGCCTGTGGCATAACGTGGCTGTGCCCCTTCCTTCTGCCTGCCTCCTCCCATTAGCTAATGTGGTCCCTGTTTTAGGGCCAAGGCTGTCATAATGAATTGCCATGCCAAAACTAAAATGCCCCTTTAATTATTTTGCTTTTTTTTTTGGCACAGCTAAAACTGTTTTTCTGTGCAAAATAATCTGTTTCTCCTTCTAGATAATTCCCATTGTTTTTCTCACTGGCAGCTGACAGCTTGCTCCCTTTATTGTTGCCTTGGTTGTTAACATCAGTAGCAATGCAGAAAGGACAGCAAAGGCAGCCCAACACTTGTATAAAACAATGTATTAGATGCTGTTTTCATACGAAGATGGAGCTGCAAGAAACTGAGGTATCTGCAGGAGCAAGGAGAAAATCTGAGGGCCTACCTGGTCCACATAGCCTTAGGATGCTCAAGAAGTGCAAAGACCTTGTTCTGGTGCATCATTGGCCATGAGGAAAGGGAGGAAGGTCAGCAGCAGCTCCTGTCTGTGCTCCTCTGTAGAACAGGACTGTCAAAGACTGTCTTGCACTCAAAGAGTGTCCAGCCAAAAGTTAAGATAGTGGTACTTGCTATTTCATATATAGAATCATAAAATCATAGAATCATAGAATAGTCAGGGTTGGAAAAGGACCTTAAAGATCATCTAGTTCCAACCCCCCTGTCACAGGCAGGGACATCCCACTAGATCAGGTTATTCAAGGCCCCATCCAAACTGGCCTTGAACACCTCCAGGGATGGGGCATCCACAACCCTCCCTTGGTAACCTGTTCCAGTGTCTCACTACACTCATGGTGAAGAAATTCTTCCTAATGTCTAGTCTAAATCTGCCCCTCTCCAGTTTTTACCCATTCCCCCTTGTCCTACTACAGACCTTTATGAATAGTCCCTCTCCAGTTTTCATGTAGGCTCCTTCTAGGTACTGGAAGGTTGCAATAAGGTCGCCTCGTAGCCTTCTCTTCTCCAGGCTGAACAAGCCCAACTCTCTCAGCCTGTCCTCATATGAAAGGTGCATGACCATGGATATCCCATATGCATACATTTATGAACAAATATATAGAGTCCTTTCTCACTCTTCTTCCATTTTCTGGAGTTGATTTTTGTCCCTAACACCACATCTTACAATCTTGTGAATGGATGTCATTGCTCTACATGGAGTCCTCTAGCCAAGTGAAGCACTAAGATCAGAATTTCTTCTACATCTTATTCTAGGAAATCCTGGTCCCTACACCTTTTCACAGGAGTTCTGAATTTTTTATGCTGTTTCAGGTAGTAGAAAGGCAGTACCGCTAGGCCATGTGGATATTCTTGGGCTTCCTGAATCTGGAGTTGCAGAATAGCTCAAAAAGTTATCTGTAAGAATAAAGGGTTTGCTTGTAAAAGGGAAAAAAAAATCTAAAAAAAATCTAACCCTTTCCTGGCATATCTAATGTTCGTGTTACTGTCATTTTTGTCAACTCATTCTTTGTAAATAGTTGAGCATATGCATCACCGTCTGGAAATCTGTCTGAAAGCATTATAGGATCTCTTCAAGAGAATCCATTCTTGTCTTCCCCTCCCCCCCCCCCAATTTGTTGCTCTCCCATCTGCTTCCTTAAGAAAAAGGGGCAGAAATTTCTTTTCTGTTTGCAAGTGAAGTCATAGTTCCTTGCAGACTTACATGTCTGATAGCAGTTTCTTGGAATGTCCCTTTTTTTACAGAGCTTGTCTTTTTGTATGGGGAAACAAGCTAGAAGTTTTACTTGAAAAAGAATGATAAATTCCAAAGTGTTTTAGGTTGCCATATGAAAAAATGAGTTTATAAGCTGAAAGTGCAATTAAGTGAACTTTTCTTGAGATCTCCATATCCTTCATCTTCATATGATGGCATATCAACTGTTCTATAAACTTAGCTCCTAATAGTAAGTTTTCAGATAGTTCTTTTGGCTGAGTAGCTCTTGATTATGGTAAGGATAAAGGCACAACCCCAGATTTCTCACTTGCTTTGTAATCCATGTGGAATAATGTATTAATATTTGTTGCAGTGTGGAGATATCCGGTTCAGCAGATTATGGTCACAAGATCTTGAATTTCAAGTAGGATTTTAAGCCCCACCAGACACCAGGTTTGAGATATTCAGAACAGTAATGCCTACTTCCCATATATATTCTCTGCATTTATCACAATAAAAATGAAAAATGCATTAAGAAAATAAGAACCGCAAGTCAACCCTACTTTTTTGTGCAATTAATTATTCTTTCACGATATGACCATTATCCAAGAACTATATCTGCAGTCTTGACAATATTAATACAAGTAGTAGTGTTTAACTAAAATCTTCCAATCTACTCTAATCTTTCCCTTATGACTCATTTATAATTCTGGTTGTGAGTAAACAGGCTAGATGTTCAACTCTGTCTGTTGCATCCTCTGTGTTGGGAATCTCACAGACACTATATTTATAGAAGCTATCTACCTTTGATAACCCTTCTATTTGTGTTCTCTATGACCTGAGTAGCAGGGCCAGTTGTATGTGCTCTCAAACTAAGCTGAATATAACTCCTGTCTGTCTTTGCTGGGCCGGTTTCTATACAACTCTGTTGTTTGCAAGAAAATCCTTCTTAGAAACTATAGTCTTTGTTATTTCTCTTATTTGTAATCTTCCTTTCTGGACTAGTAAGTGTTAAAATATGGTGAATGAAGGAAGTTTATATAATTATATTCCATAAGCATATGTACAAGCACACTGGACAGATGTTCCCAGAGGTAATGGCTGTTTAAAATACAGGCAAATTCTTCCTCTACCATGAGCACTCAAAGAAATGAGGATAATTTTAAATACCATCAGTTTTTGTATTCTTAGGACATTTTCAGAGAAAATGTTTTTGTAGTGGTATCAGCAGTTTATTTTAAACTCATTATCAGCCTAGAAACCTGGAACTTTTTTATCCACAGGAATATCCTGGTCTGGGAGCCTGGCTTTTCAGCTGGGATTCTTAAGGTGCAAGAATGAAGTGGGAGGGACTGTTGCAGTATATATAGGTATATATAAATGTGTATGTAATTTTATCTTTTTAAAAATCAAGTGAAAGAGGGTTACAGGAAAAAAAATGAAATAAGAATTGTGGCATATTATAAAAATTGTATTTCAGAGGAAGATAAACCTCAGGATTTATTAAATTTACCTTAAGGACTCACTTGAAGGACCACACCAAGTCTGTTTATCATGGAGATTTTGGTGCTTTTTTGAGGAGAAGGTTTGGCTGCTGGGTGAAAGGATATTCCTAGTGCTTTCTCCTTACTCTAAGCAGACCCCCTTGTGCTGAGGGACAATGTTCTACCCAGAACTTAAAGCGAACAGTTTTGATGACAGTGAAAATGCACTTTTCTGTTTGTTGATATAGGGCAGAGAGTAAAGACAGGTATTTATAATAGTTGGTTTTCTATAACCTTAGTAATGACAACAAATTTTAACATACATAAATTTAAGAGATGGCTAGATAGTTATTTCAACTTAACTTAGGATTTTATTCTATGATGTCTGTAGATTTCCTGTTGCATTCCTACAAATTTCCTGAAGAGTATAACTAAGAAAATGAGAAAAAATAGTTTCAAAAGTTCCCACTGCTAAATTGTTGACTCCAGGAGGAAAAAAGGCATAATATAATTAGTCTGTAAATTAGATGTGCCATTTTTTGCCATTTGAATGGCATCATGAAAAGATGCATACTGTGGCAGAAATCATGAAAAATGTATTGAAATCTTGATTTTCACATATAATTTTGAAACTTGAAAGTGACAGATGTGTGTAGAGCTAATTCTGATGTATGTTGCCCTGACTTCAGTGAGGTGTCTCATGTTGATATATCAACATGCACATAAAGTTTATTTCATACTCTGAGCAGAAGAATTTAGGTTTTAGTGAAAACTGATATAACTTTCATCTAACGGTTTGGCCTATTTTAATCAGCTTGACTACTTTTGGATCAGCTTACAACAGTTTTATTCAGTATTTCCACTTTCTCCAAATTAGTTATCAAAATTGGTAATACACACTGCAGTTATTTCCATGTATTTTATGCAATGTGTATGTATTAATTATTAACATTTTAAATTTTACTTGATGAATAATTAATAATTATCAAAAAATAAGTGTCAAAGTTTGAATTCTTTATAACAAATATCAGTAGACATTGAGAATGTTTCACTGAAACTTTGTATTACATAGTATTCTTTTCTTATGCATTTTTCACAGCACAAATGCTTTATCAAATTGTTACGTAGCATTTTAAGGTATACCAAGGTGGCAGTTAGAAAATGGTATTTTTATACGGTTTTGCAACTGACTGTGGCTTTTTGTGAATCAGCTTTTTTATAAATATACACATATATCACTGTATGTGATACCTGACAGATTGAATCAGCATGGTTCTTTGAATTCTCTTTCCAAGAATATAAAGACACTGTAGCTTCTAGAGGAAATTGCATTTGATACAGTGACAAAACAAGATAATAAAGAGATCTCAGTGGCTCTTTCATGGTCTTGCTCATCACTTGTTGGGTAACATCACTAAATTGCATGAGTGTGTTATTGAAAGACTGCTCTGATTCTGTAAATTTGTGAATTATTGCCTGAGAGGTTGGCTGTAGGTGACCTTAAAAAGTGTACAGCTTAATTACGAAAGACTAATTAAACCTGTGGATGCTGCAGGAGGCTTCCTCTCTACAACTTCTAAAATCAAGTTTGATTATCTAGGCCTGTGGCTGGTATAAAAAAGGATGGGGAAAATTAATTAATACTCTAATCCTCCAGAATTTCCAGTACATCCTCTCCACAAAACACAGGAAGAAATGAGGAAATACTCATGATCCTAGAAACTGCAGTTCTTCCATCAACTGATTGTTTTTTTCCCCAGTTTGAAATGACCTTGTTCTCAATCACCATCTTGATTGCACTAGAACTTATGGCAAAGTTCTATGCTCCTCCTTGTGTGCAAGGATTTACAATCTGTCTTTCATTTTCCTCAGTAGTGTTGGGTAGCAACATAGACTTAGTAGATGAGAAAATTTAATACTTTTTTCATCTGATGATGAAAATTTCATAAGTTCTTCTCAGATACATCGGTTATTAGTAAAAGGTATTGCTTAATACTACAATATTTAATGAATTTCTACTTTATTTTTATACTATTATCCCTACACTGACAGATTAGATACTAAGCAGACAAACATAAGATACAGAAACAGACACAGAAATGTGTAAAGCCATTTCAGTGAAACAAAATTGTCACCATTTAACATAATTTAACAAATATATCAGAAGTCTCTCTTCAGATTTTTTTCAACATTTTGAGTTTTACAGTCTGGGAAAACTGAGATTTCGTCTTTTGTGCATATACTGATGCACTGCATAATGCAGCTCTGCAAAATGATACTAATTAGATGAAGATTGTTAAGGAGAAAGAGCTTCCCATCCACCAGGAAAAGGCATGCGACAGCAACGTGAGCATTGCCAAGACCCAATACACTGCTGCTCACCAGTACTGTTGAGTTTTATTAGTTTACAGTATCTAGCTGTGTTTTTATGGTTTGTGAAATGAATGAATAGTATTTAAACTGCATTTTAATATAACAAGATACCACTCTTCTTCTAGTTTGCTTTCCAGGAAAAATTTCTCAGATATTCCCTACTAAGAAGTTTTGGGGTTTTTCTGTGGGCTACATCCCAGTTTCTTGGACAGTGCTTCTTATCACTACTATAGAAGAAGCATAATAAACGGGTCCAACCATATTATTGTGATCAAGGAGCTTGCAGGGCTGATTGATAGGGCATTAAATTAGATGTGAAGGCAAGAGGCATAATATCAGGCTTGCCTATGACAAGCTATGGGAGGACATGCAATGGTTAGAAAGCTGGGGTGCTAGTATGGGCCCTCAACCTGCTGCCTTGGGGCTTGCTGGGGATGCCATGGCACAACTGAAGTCCTGTGGAGATGAGCAGGAGGCTCCTAAGGTAATAGGTGCCATGAAGGAAATTTCTGCAGAACTCCTTAAGGGAAATAAACAGTCTTCCACTAAGAAGGCAATGTGGTCAACAGCCCAGCAGAAGTGCCTCTAGACACACGTATAAAGCCTTCACAACAAAAAGGAGGAGCTGAAAGCTACTGTGCTGCTAGAAAGCTCTGATCTGGTTGCCATCATTGATACTTGGTGGGAAAAATCCCATGAAGCTACAGGATATTCAGAAAAGACAGTTGGGGAAGGAGGGATGGAGGTGTTGCCCCCTACATCAGGAAATAGAGAGAATGTGAAGAGCTACCTTTGAAAAACAGACACAGACAGGTCTTGTGGGTCAGAATAAAAGACTGAGGTAGAAAAAGGAACCTTGGTGATGGTGTGTACTACAGGCCATCTGATCAAGGAAAGCCTGCCAATGAAGCCTTCTTCGTCCAGCTCAGGAGGCCTCACACTCACAAGGTCTCAAGATCTGGGGGACTTCATCCATCCTGATATATGCCGGAAAAGCAGCACAGCAAGCTGTAGGAAATCCAGAAGACTCCTGGAGTGCATTGAAGACAATTTCTTAACCTAGGTAATACAGACCCCCAGACAAAGGGATGCAGTACTGGACCTGATGATCACTAATACAAGTGAGCTTAACAGTGACGTCAAGACTGGAGGCAGCCTGGGCTGTAATGATCACACAGTGGTCAAGTTCAAAGTTCTGAGGGATAGGGGACAGGGAAGGAGTATAGTCAGAACCTACATTTCAGGAAAACAGACTTTCAGCATCAGTCAGTAGGACCTCCTGGGATATGGACCTCAGGGAGCTGAACAGAGCTGGCAGATGTTTAAGGATGATTTCCATAAAGCACAAGAGTGCTCCGTTCCCAGCTGTAGGAAACTGGGCAGGGAAGGGAAGAGATAAGCAAGGCTGAGTTGAGACCTGCTGGTCGAAAAAGAGTAAGAGAGAACTGCACAGGCAGTGCAAGAAAAGATGGGTAACCTGGGAAGTGTATGGGAACACTGCCTTGTTGTGTAGGAATGAGGTCAGGAACACCAAGGTGCAGCTGGAGCTGAACTTGGCAAGGGAAGACTAACAAGAAGGGCTTCTACAAATGTCAATCGAAAAAGGAAGGTTAAGGAAAGCTTGCCCCAACTGATGGATGAAAATGGTGACCTCATATCAACAAACTAGGAAAAGGCTGAGGTACTCAACAACTTTTTTGCTTCAATCTTCACTGATAACCACTCTCCTCACCCCTCCTGGGTCAATGGACGACAAGATGGGGACCAAAGAGGTAAAGCCCCTCCCACTGTAGGGGAGGATCAGGTTCATGAACACCTGAGGAACCCAAACATACATAAGTCTATGGCACCTGATGAGATGCATCCCAGAGTCCCAAGGAAATTGACAGATGTGGTTGCCAATCTACACTCCATGAAACCTGAAATTTCTGGCAGTCAGGAAATGACCTTGGTGACTGGAAGAAGGGTAACGTTGTGCCCATTTTAAAAAGAGTAGAAAAGGTGACCCTGGGAACTAATGATCTCTCAGTCTTACTTCTATGCCTGGCAAGATCATGGAGCAGATCCTCCTAGAAGCTATGCTAAAGCACACAGAGGTTAGGGACGTGACTGGAGGCAGCCAGCACGGCTTCACCAAGGGCAAGTCCTGTCTGTTCAAACTTGTGGCTTTCTGTGGTGGATTAACCACAGCAGTGGACATGGGAAAACCAGTGGATGTAATCTATCTGGACTTCTGTAAAGCCTTTGACACGGTCCCCCACAACATCCTTCTCTCTAAATTGGGTTCGATGGGTGGATTTTTTGGTGGATAAGAAATTGGTTGGATGGTCATATTCATATAGTAGTGGTCAATAGCTCAATATCCAGGTGGGGTTCTGTGACAAGTGATGTCCCTCAGGGATCCGTACTGGGATTAGTGCTGTTTAATATCTTCATCAATGACATAGTGAGATTGAGTGCATCCTCAGCAAGGGTGCAGATGACACCAAGCTGAGTGGTGTGGTTTCCTCACCAGGAGGATGGGATGTCATCCAGAGGCACCTGGACAGGCTGGAGAAGTGGAACTGTGTGAACCTCATGAGGCTCAACAAGGCTATGTGCAGGGTCCCACATCTGGGTCAGGGCAATCCACAGTTTCAATACAGGATGGGGGATGGTGTGATTGAAAGCAGTCCTGTGGAGAAGGGCTTGGGGATGCTGACTGATGAGAAACTCAACATGAGCCAGCAATGCATGCTTGCAGCCCAGAGGGCCAACTGTATCCTGGTCTGCACCAAAAGAAGTGTTATCAGCAATTCAAGGGAGGTGATTCTGCCCCTTTATTCTGTTCTTGTGAGACCCCACTTGGAGTTCCATGTCCAGTTCTGGAATCCTCAACATATGAAGGATATGGAACTGTTGGAATGGGTCCAGATGAGGGCTACATGGATGATCTGATGATCTGAGGGCTGGAACGCCCTCCATACAAGGACAGGCTAAGAGAGTTAGGGTTGTTCAGCTGGGAGTAGAGAAGGCTCCAAGGAAGCTTTATAGTGACCTTCAAGTACCTGAAGGGGGCCTGTGAGAAAGATGGGGAGGGACTTTTTACAAAAGCATATAGTAACAGGAGGAAGTGGAATGGCTATAAATTGAAGAGGGGCAGATTTCGACTAGACATTAGGAAGAAATCCTTGGTGATGAGGGTGGTGAGGAACTGGCACAGGTTGCCCAGGGAAGCTGTTGATGCCCCATTCCTGGAGGTATTCAAGGTCAGGTTTGAGGGGGCCTTGAGCAGCCTGATCAAGTGGGAGATTTTCCTGCTCATGTCAGGTGTGTTGGAATTAGATGAACTTTAAGGTCCCTTCCAACTCAAACTATGATTCTATGATTTTATGATTGTTAGGGATGGACAATCGTCAACACCTCCAGAGATCTGGATCAGCTTGGACAAGCACTAATTAATCTGGACTTCCTAGACTCCAGAACTTCCTTTGAACCTGAATTTAACACTCTACATTATTGTAAGCTTCCAGCAAGGAGATCTCAAAGTCTGTTTGTTTATATGCTCTTTGCCTCACTGGCCTCACCTTGTTTTCACTCTATGGCAGATTTGCGGACCAGTTGTGGGGTACTGGTGCAAGGCAGCCCTGTTTGATATTCATAGATCTCAGTATTTATGCAATTGCAAGATTGTTACTCAAGACCTACAGCTCCAGTACATGAGAGTGGAAAGGGTAAGAATGTTGAGGCTCTGGAGTGAGTCCAGAGAAGAGCAACAAAGCTGGTGAAGGGGCTGGAGAACAAATCTTATGAGGAACGGCTGAGAGAGCTGGGGGTGTTTAGCCTGGAGAAGAGGAGGCTGAGGGGAGACCTCGTTGCTCTCTATAACTACCTGAAAGGAGGTTGTAGAGAGGAGGGTGATGGCTTCTTCTCCCAAGTGACAGGAGACAGGACGAGAGGGAATGGCCTCAAGCTCCACCAGGGCAGATTTAGGCTGGACATTAGGAAAAAACTTTTCATGGAAAGGGTCATTGGGCACTGGCAGAGGCTGCCCAGGGAGGTGGTTGATTCACCTTCCCTGGAGGTGTTGAAGGCACGGGTGGACAAGGTGCTGAGGGGCATGGTTTAGTGTTTGATAGGAATGGTTGGACTCGATGATCCAGTGGGTCTCTTCCAACCTGGTTATTCTATGATTCTGTGTGATTCTGTGATTCTGTGAAAACCTGGCTGTGTTTACCCAAAACATTTACTTGGAAAAGAATGGGAAAAGTTGACTTGTTGTCTTCAAGGAAGTATTGTACTGTAAATTACTCTCCTCAGGGAAAAAAAAAGCCTTTTAAAGGATCTTGCCTTTTTTTTTTTGAGTGGCAAAATGTTATATGTAATGCATAAGGAAACTGTGCATTGCTATATTTAAATATTTTCAAATATTACATATATTTTTATTTATATGCATTAGTAAGTTGTCCAAAATAACTTATATTTCTGGCTACACTTTTAGCCTTTTTTATTCATGCTTAAGAACTTGTGACAAGCTAAATCCCTTCCTTCCCTAGGAGTGGTGTGGACAATTCTACTACTCTTTTAACCAAGTTTGTGTGACTCACAACACAAGGCTGCTTTGTCTGATTTTATCTTTCTGACTGAAAGACCACTAAACCTATCCTAAAGACCATCCTAATGATCTCATTTGAGGTGAGGTGCAGATAACCTTCTCACTTACCATGTTGTTTAACGAGATTGGATTTTTCTGAATATGTAAAACTTCCATTTTTTTATGTATTCAAGCAGATTTCAGTGAACTGTCTCTCCTGATATTTGGAAGAAATTTATTGTGGATATCAGAAATATAGCTTATACTGTTTCTTCATTTGGAAGGCATAACATACTCTAACTATTAATAATGACCACTCGGAGTGATTGACTACAGTATTTTTATCATTGGAATGTTGGAGCTCGAAACAGCAACTCACAAACTCAAGAAATACACAAGAGGCTCCCAAAGAAATGTTTTCAGAGGAAAGAAATATCCATAAAATTTGAAGCAATAATTCATTGATTTTAGGTTAAATAAATAATTAGCCAACCTATACTGAATATTCCAGTTTGTAGATTACCAAATTTGTTGTTAAAGTTTTCATGTCTCCACACCGGAGATTCTGAAAACCTAAACCAAATAAAGCACCAAATCAATATCTCTTCAAACTTACCTGCATTTCCTCTGTTTTCCCACTCAACTTCACTTTTTGCTGAACGCCTCAGCAGCAGAAGGCTGCTTACATTTGAAATACTTATTCCATCCAGGCTAAATATATATCTTCCTTTCTAAAAGCAAAACAAAACTAAAAAAAACCAACTCTTACTGTTTATAATATCTCCAGAAAATAACAATCTTATAAAAATATTTCTGTTATCAGTCATGGATGAATATCTGGCTAATGTCCAATATAATTTATATTTTCTTAAACAAAAAGCAACTGTTTTCAATATAGACATTTCCCTGCAATATGTTATTTCTTTTCTTGTTGCAAAAAGTTTTAACATTTAATGAGGCGTAAGTCACAAGGTGGATGCACTCATTTATTCAGAGCTGTCCTCCACTGGCTAATTACTGGCTAAGAAGAATATGAAGGAAGAATAAATTCACTGTTCTGGCAAAGTACAACAATTTTGAAAACCACCAGAATGCAATTTTAGGTTTGTACACAACCCAAGAATCAGGGAGTTCTGAGTTATACTTCTACCACTGACTTAATGCTGTCTTGGTTTAGAGATTGGTGGGAATGGTTGGACTCGATGATCCTGTGGGTCTCTTCCAACCTGCTGATTCTATGATTCTATGATTCTATGATTCTATGATTCTATGATTCTATGATTCTATGACTCATATGTTTAGCAGTAATTCTGCCTATGCACAGCATTTGTTTGCAGGCATGTCTTTTGCCATTAAGAGCTAATCCACTTTGTCAACTTATTCCTCTGCTGGGACTTTGGTCCTATAAACCCTTGTAGTGTATGCAATAGGAAGCACGAGCCTGTCAAACTCAAGCCCTTTCCCCAAGGGACCAGGAAGGATCAGTGGAGGTCTGGAGGATCCATCATGTGATGACAGACCATCCTGAATTTGTCCTTCAGCCTTACCACATAGGCTAACACTTCAGCTTTCTATTTATCAGTTTCAGAGAACGACGCAGCTGCAGAATGCCAGAAGTTTCTCTCTTATTGCCTCAGGAAGTCGCTTCCATAATTTAATCTTGTGCATGAGTACACTTTTTTAAGGTTTGAGCTCAGGTCAGTTGGAGTTCATTAATGTTGTATATTTTGATACAAAGGAGATTCTACAGCCCCAGGACAAGATTCCCATCCAAACATGTGCCAGGCTCCACACCATGTCAGCAGTCCTGGCTCTCTCAGCACCTCATCATCATCCCTGCAGCAGTCGGTGACACTTTTACAAACACTGTGTAACCACAAGACCCTCTTGGGGACTGAGCAGCTGGAGGAAGTGAAATTTTAACAAAGATCACCTCAAATTGTCACAAAAAAATGCAGGAAGAGAAACAGAGAACACCTAAGACACTCTGAGATGTGTTCCTCACCACTGCAATCTCTAGAGCTGTCACAACATATATTTGTGATACACAGAGGAGAAGCAATTAATTAGGCATAGGCATTAGCTGGGTTGTGCTTATTAGTCACAGGTTTATGCAAATCTTCTGGAGAGGCAGTTGTTCACTGTTTTAGGGTCCTCTCACTTTACCCTTCTGTGGGAAAATCATGAGACAGAGGGCAGGCTCTCATCATTTTGTTTTCCTGGGATCCCTTTAATTGCAAGCACTCCTGAGTTCGGAAGCAGATAATAAGAGCTGGAAATTGTAGCTGGACTGGTAGAAAGAAACGCAGCCACATTCTGGCACCTTATCTATAGAGATATTCTGGAGAAATGCATACCTCTGAAGACAAAATCCACGTGTTATTTTAGAATGCTTCTGCTTGAAAACCAGTTTCAACACTGGCTTTGATACCTCCCAAACAAATGAGACAAGGAAGTAAAACACTACTGTTTCACAAGCTAACTAATCTGATCCTGATTCTAGGCACTGCAATGTATTTATAATACTTCACAACATGTGGTGTCTAGAGGAAACACTACCTTCTTTCAACAGCCTGGCAAATGTGTTTTGAGACAGTCTAATGACAGGATTGATTCAGGGGCCTTTACTGGTTGGCTCTGGACACAAGTGCTTTTAAATGGCATTTTCAAAACCTTCCGTGAGATTATGGTGTTTCTTAAAGTATATATACTCAAAGCAAAACAGACACATCTAAAGGCCCCACACCTTTTAGTCAGACATTATATTCTTCACTGTGTGCTCCACATATCAGAGCAAATTTCTAATGAAAAGAAATTATGGGAATATAAAATTTTGAGCAAACATGTCACGCTTGTATCTAAGTAGATGTACTATTTCCTTTTTTTGATCCCTCATGTGATGGCTGTCATGGGACCTGACAGTGTATCAGAGCATGAGACCAATCATCAGACATACTGTTGTCATCTGACTTAGTTGAATTCATATAAAGGCATTTTGGCTGGTACCTTCCAGCCAGTGTCCCCATTATAGATAGAATTTGTTAGCAGTGCTGGTGGTGCATTGCCTGTTTTTAAGCACCTGGTTTTCTTGCTGGAATGTCTGAAAAGTGTTAGCATGTTCTACTACTCCATCATCCCCTTGTGAATGTGAGGCACTGATGGATCATAAGATGGATGCCAGCCTTATAGTAGGAATCATATGATTTGTGATGCCTGAGACCCCAGCCAGGAAGAATACAGATAAGGTGATGAGCACGGGCTATTTAGGATACAAAAAGTAAAGAAAGGGCCATTTACAGGAAATATTTTAAGCCTGCTAATTGCTTGACACTCTGCAGAAGACCTCCATTTGATTTGGCTCCACTGATGACCTAATGTATAAAGAGCTGGTCTATTAACTAATATGTTTTATACTGTCATTAAAACTGAAATAAGCTGAGAATGGCAAATGTAGGATTTATGCTCCTCTGAAGGTAAGCTCATCTGTAGAAGCAGCAGAGATGCACAACATCAGCCAAGAAGTCCACATACACTGCACTTTAGAAAAGTAAGCTTGGTTCCAGGGAGAACATACTTGATATCATCCCTATAGGTATGTTCTTTCAAAGTACTGTAATATCTACATGTCTTTATTTTGGAGCAACTTTTAGCAGAAGTGGATTTAGTTTGTGAGCAAAACAGCAGATGAATCCACCTTTGGTTCTGTTTATAACCATTAAGAAAAGCCTTAGGAGTTTCTCAGCCTCACAAATAAGACATTGCTAAAGCACAGAGCTTATGTAGTTATAGCACACAACTACCAAAGACCACTGAACAGTGACAATTCTGGTTACTGAGTCTGATGCCCTGATATCACAGCCATTGTGTGATATCATGCCTTGCATAAACTCAGATTTATATGGCCTTCAATACTCTTGTCCTGTAGTTCTTCTAGAAACATAATTCTCTGAAGGAAAGCTTTCCAACCTATATTTTAGATGAACTTCCAGAGAAAAAAAAGTGAGAGACTTTGTTCAAATTAGCTAGAAAATACTTGAAATTAATGCTACAGAATAAGAGGCACTAAAATACCACGTGCTTTAACTAGTATACACTAGTACTTAGTGCCGCTGGTACGTAGTATGTACTAGAAAAAGGACAAGCAAAAATTCAGTAGATTTAAGGAAAGTTATCCTGAAGCTCAGATACTAAGTCACCATCAAAATCATTGCAAAAGTCATAACATGCATGAAAACTTATTTTTTCTTGCAAGAATCAGCCTTCCTCACTCCTTTAAATAACTGTGAAGCATAGCATCATGAAAGGGCTTTCTTTAAGATGTCAATAGATAATTCAATACACGATGTCCATCTTTCCGTGTTTACATATCATCTTGCCAAGATGTTAGTGGAAAAGTGTCTGCTATTGCTTCTTAACATCAATTATTAGATATATTACAAGAATTTTTTTTTGAAGTTGCAGATAATTTATTATAAATTAAATATTCCTTTGGAACTCAGAAGTGGTACAATGTAAAGAATTGGTTGCTGAGATACAGAATGCATTATTTTTTTCTCCTTCTTATTTGCTCTTGCATTTGTTAATAAAGCAAACAAATTCATTAAATCCAAAAAAATCTAATAAGTTAGCAGAGAACAAATAAATTTAATGTTGTTGTCCACTTATGCTTCCACCCTACCCTCACCCTTAGCCAGTAATATAGCATGTGGTAGATACTTTATCACCACAGTTAATTGTTTATACTAGAAAGTCAGCCTTCCTTGCTAGCATGGATAATCTTGCCAAGTGGAATTATTAGGTCTGGTCTCCTGCCATTTACTCCCAGACTTCATTATTTAACTGTTTCTTTGTACAAAGCAAGGTTGTCATTGAAGTTGGCACAAATTACTGTGCTACTTTTGTGCGTACATTCACCAGAGCTGTGGGAACAAAATGAAGGACCTCGCATACACACAGTGATATTACAATAAGAGGTCTCATTTACACTCCCAATAAGTTAACAGCATGTGAAAAGAGGCAAGGAAAACCATGTGTGAAGAGCACAAAAGACTCAGAACTCATTTTAAGGAACTGGATTTTACATTAATTTTGTAAATTGCCTGCAAATACTTCCTGACAGGTTAGCTCTCTGTCACTTGAAACCTTGCTGACAGACTGGTCCCCACTGCCCATGTAGTATGATGTATATAGACAGACAAAACAAGTTCTTAGTGTCTTGATTACAAAACTAGTTGCCTTTTGAAGAACCCATACGGCTACAGCACAGAGTCAAAATATTATCCTGGTAACGTTGATGCTGTACAACTGTAGGAATCTCATAAAACTGCCATGTTAAGCCATGTTCTGTTTTGTGGTCTTCACTGTAAAGGTCATGTAAGCACTGGAGGGCATACAGCCTATCACAATCTAGACAAAATGAAAGCTGATATAATCTCAGAGGAATCCTTTATAGTTTTAAATTGATGTAAATTAAGAAAATTCTATTAGCAGGAACAAATCAGTCACCAGATTAATTTAAGCAAATGATTGCTCATTAAGAACACAAAGAAAGACATACCAGACATCTAATTTATAGAGGTGGGTATAGAGTACAGCAACAGCATGATGTCTCCCTGCTTTCCCAAACTTCACTGGCATTTCAGAAACTCAGACCACAAAGGTCCATGTGAAAACCAGAAAGAAAAGAGCAATTTTTCTTCCACGTTTTACATTCTTGTATCATCCTCTTCTATTTTCTTATCGTTAAATAATCTGTTTTATTCTTTAAGTAATCCTCATAAAACAAAATCTTGTGTTGCTCAATGGAAGGTTTTGCAAAAGCAGTTCTGTGGGCACAGAGTATGTCTCACAGACCCTGCTGATGCTAAGCTCCTTTTTTTTCAAAGCCTTGCTGTGGTATTGATGTTTCCAAAGAGGTTTTTTCAGTAGCATGAGGAAAGAGACATTTTTAAATTTAGTACTATCTCTCAAGGAAATAAGGGAACCATTTTATGTACCTTCTTGCAGTGAAGTTTCTAAATATAAAAGGAACAATTTAATTTTTAATGGAAACAAGGAAGAATGGCTGAGAAAAACAAGTAGGGACTAGATGCAGCAATGGAAGCCAGGAACCCCTGTATTCTCTAATTGGCTCTGATCTCAGGGGTCTTTAGGGTATGTCTTTGTTTTCATTCATTGATGTCCCTCTCTTTAAAAAGCCAATTTTATACTTAAGTGAAACCCATGCAAGGCAAATCATTAGCTTCTGAGGGCCTTGGGCATCCTGATCTAGTGGGACATGTCCCTGCCCATGGCAGGGGTCTTGGGACTAGATGATCTTTAAGGTCCCACCCAACCCTAACAATTTTATGATTCTGTGATCCTTATGATTTCATTAGGAGTTGGAAAGTGGCATTATAATCACATTGCAGAACAATTGATTTACCTCACCACAAGAAAGGCTGTTACAGTTCATAAATTTCGCATTTTACTTGCCAGGATCACGAGTCTCTGGATTGGAGAAGAACTGTGTTGTGACCAGAAGGCCAGTAACACAAGTGCAAGAACTTGTGCAAATATCAAGGCTTCATAAGTATGATGGAAGAATACATAGAAAGTCACTGTTGTGGAATCTAGTTCTGTGAATTGCTAAAGCTACTCAGAATAGGCACAATTGGAGGCTGAAGATTTCCTCAGACATCATTGTTTGGAGTCACTCACAGTGGGGCAAAAGCCTATCCCTTATCAATGCTGACTTTGTTTAAATCCAGTAGGTGCTCTGGGACAAATATTTTGACCTCAAAATACACATTTTGAAAATACCTGATAAATTATGATAGACTATGTTTTCCTGTGGCACAATGTGACATTATAGTTGGAGCCCTTGGGACTGTGGAAAAATTCTGCTTTGGGTTGTGTGGAAAGGATGAAGGAGGTAGAAGCTGAAAGACACCACTTTCAGATCTCTTATGTAGTCAGCAAATTGAATTGTAACTTTTCCATTTATCTGAATGATGACTTAACCTTGAAGGAATTGGCCTTGCCACTGTCTTGCTTCACAGCTACACACCCACCATCAACCCTTCAGTGAGAGATAAAAACTATCATGTGCCATTGTTGAGTTTTTACAGAAATCCCTTTCTGAGAAAGTGATTATTTTAGAATGATTCTTACAATTTCTCTTCCCCTTATCTCATCTACTCTTCTCATAACCCCTTTTCCTTCTCTCTTTCTCCCTTTTCTCGTTTTTAATGCTGAACTGTCTGAAAAATCTTTGAGTTTCTCAATATCAGTTTTTCATGAACATCCTTCTTTTCTTTCCATTCTTCCCACTGAACCTCAAAACTTCTTTGCCCTGTCACTGCTAATGTAAGATATTGCCAAGTGTTTAGGGCCAGGCAGAAACAGGACAGGTAAAGACTGTGCCACATACACCATCCTCAACATTCCTATGAAGGAAAGAGAGTGTGCTATCACAGTTTGATTGCATACTTAGAAAGGCTTGTCATGTTCCAAACCTTAAAAAAGCGACAAGTAGCAAGGCCGGCATGATATCTTATCTTTGCGAGTTTATACAGGATCCTTTCTTGCAGATGGAACTGGGAGCCTGAGGAAGGCACCTCTTGTCACTTATGTCTTACCACCAGGTGGCAGCTGCAGTTGGTGGAGTAAAAAATTATTTCCTCCCCTCTCCCTTGCCATCAATCTCTTCTGGAAGTTGCGGTTACAGCTCACTGCTGTTGCTGGTGCTATCTCACGTGTGATCTCTGGTGAACCCAGAAAAATGACATCTGTTTCTTTGATGAGTTTTCGTATCATCAAAGGAGCATAAGAATCTGTTTCCAGTTGTGAAATGGAAGAGGCTGTGCTCAACAACTTCACCACTCCCAGTTTTTTTCCTCCCTTTTAGAAGAGAGAGGTATCAAATAACTTTCTATTTTAAAACCGTCAGGAAAATTACATATCCTCCTTTTCAAGCATATGACCTTGAAAATCATAGGGCAGGAGGCTTCAAGAACTGCTCTTGTGGCTGTCTAAATGTAATTGCGCCCTGCCAGGTTTGATGGTGCTGTCACAGTTTTGGAGCTGTTCTATGTGGCACACAGCATCACAGCATCCCAGCAGTCCTGCAACCGAAATTATTCAACTAAAAGCCACAGAGGCCCTAAATTCCAATTTGGGTGAAGTTGTTCTGGAGCATAACCAGGCAAGCACAGGCACATACTACGTAAAGCAAATTTGAATTTGGAACAGTTCAGTGTTTCTGTGTGTCCACACTTAGGCAAACTGAAGACTTCCTTTGGTGCTGGCTCCCCAAAAGACTCCTGCTAACTTCAGCATGCTGTAGAATATTGTGTATGTTGGGAAATCTGAGCTTGTACTTTGTCTCTCTTTGGTCAGGGAAATAATTGACTGTTACATACACCACTTTCTGTCCTGGTCTCTCTTATTTACTCATGCTAAAGGATGGTTTCCAGCTGGTTTTTAGTTTGTTTTTTGTAGACTGGCTCACTGTGGAGTATTCACTGAGCCTGGGAAGTAGAAAAAGGCATATGGGTATTATCTCTCCACTGAAAACAAAAAGAACAGCTCTGTTTCAAGGTTATGACAGATATGGCTGTGGCCCTATCACAGTTTACTCCATTAACTTTTTGAGTAAGGTTTTTGAATTACTGTATTCCCATTGTTCTGTGCGACTGATATAACATATATCACATTCAGCCACACCATAATATAACAACTCACTAAAGCAATGAAATGCCTCTTAAAAAGGTTCAGGGCCTGATCCTTGAGCTCTTTAATGTGCAGTGACACTTTCTGTCCTTACAGATGGATCTAATATTCTGCAGAAGGAATTGACTTTTTTTGTTTGAAGAAAAATGAGTTGAACTTTTTCTTTTGTGACAAAGTTGTAGCTACAACTCTAAACTTGCTTAGGCAAGCCAGAGACATATGACATTTGAACTACAGGCAGAATAAAAGGAACAAAAGTAAAGTGACAGATGATAATCAATTTCAGTAATTTTCCAATAGTATTTGCTTACTTTTTTTTCCAGTTATATGCTCTTGCTGATTTAAATGATCGTGGAGGAGGAGGAAAGTACTTATAGCTGAGGCCTAAACTAGGTATACTGTGTGATACAGTAGGCTTAAGCAGTAAAGTAAGATTTGGCTGTGTTTATGTTTGATCATGTAACAGGCCATTTAGTCAGATCTAGGGTTAAAGATACTTAATTGTTCGTCTTACTTTTTGTACTGCCATCCTGAAGGTGCTTCTTCACTTGGATTTCCTAAAACAGATACAGAGAGATATCCCCAACCATCTTGCTTGTCTTAGGATATGCCATCATTTTCTTCCTAGTTCATGCATTAAATGAGTGCTAATTTGAATGAGTTTGATGGTAAGTGTTTTTGTTACATATTCCTTGCCAAGGCCTGGTTGAAATATTTTATATTTCCTTTTCCCTCTTTTTAACTTTTCCTTCCCTTCCCATCCTATCCTCTATTTCTCCTTCCCTCTGTCCTCTTTATCCTTCATTCTCTTGTCCTTTCTCCCCTTTTCTCTTTCATCTACCTATTAAAATAAATAAAAGGTCACTGAAAAAAACCCAAAAAAGTAAAACCCAAAGCACACTTAACCCCCTCTTGAATTATAGTGCAACATAGTTGAAACTTGAATCTTGTTAAGAATACCTAAACTCTGCAAGTCTAATAGGAAATGGATTTTAAGGGCTCCCTACTTAACAAATTCTAGGAAGCTGAAAATAAGAAATATTTCAGCAAAACATGGGGATTTCAAAAGCAATGTTAACTTGTCCACATTTTAAATCTATTGTATTAAACACTATGTTAAAAATTCTATTGATTAGTCAAAATTAAAGTTAAATA